>CAKKTI010000019.1:0-117189 GCA_920105805.1 Condylostoma magnum
TAATTTATTATATTTTAGCAAAATGGGTAATCAGTATAATGCATTGAGAATAAACTCCGTAAAAATAATTCGAAATATCTTAATCTATCCGTCCTCGTACATTTCAACTACTTGCTTGAATTGAGTTCCTTATATAAGTTGTTTGTATGAGATAATTCCAGGTTTATTGATCTTAATGAGCTTTAATAAGAGCTTATGAAAGATTGATTATTTAAAAATAGATTGAAAGATTTCATTATAAGAGATTCACAGCTTGGTGGTAGGCCGAAAGATAAAAAGGAACTTTATAAAATACTAAAACTATTGCAACCATTAAAATGACTAATTTAGAGAAATTGAAAATGATCTTGAAGCTATCTTAAGTAAACATCTCTGTGAAAAATCTAGGAAAATCAAAGTTAAATTAAGTAGCTAATTAAAGAATGCTAAAGATGTAAATGCAAGTGATATAAAACTTCCAAGTTTCCTAAAATTGAAGACTTAGTGTAATTATAGCATACTTCTTGATTGGAAATTCAGAGCTACAAATGGTTTATGTCTATGCTACAATTCCCTATGTTCAATCTAAATGATCAAGAGAGTTTAACTTACTAGAGTTAGAATCTATAAAGCATATGAACAGCACAAATAATATATTTCAAAAAGGACTGGCCTATATCTGATAAAATAGCTAATTAATAAAGGTAAAATCAAATACTAGGAGTTGTTTGCTCTGTATATTAATTAATATATAATAAGTATTATAGAGAAAGTCGTAGGATAGTAATGGTAATGAAACCTTAGATTATTTGCAAAATTGTTGAATTGAAGTTTTAAGATTAATCACCTTTACAATATAATTTATTAAATGTATTTGAATTATGCCAATAAATAATGTATATTGGTCTACTTATAGTTAATTCTGTATGAAATGGAGTTAATAGTAAAACAGATCATATAATAATTCCAATTTTATTAAACTAATCTTTAACGAAATAGGAAACACTTAAAATCTTCAATCGATTCAAATAAAATTTATGGTTATGCAGGATTCATAAATTGATGTTATACTCTTCTAATTTCCTCAAATCTATCAATATATAGAGGAATACTACAATTATAGTTTAATAATTGCTTTGCAGGATAATTTACTAGTAATTAAGTTATTTACTCCATGCAATCCTCCTCAACATCTTCAATTCAATCAATGCTTAAATCATCTAAATATGATTATAGTAAGCTAACTAAGTAGTGATTTTAACCACATGACTACATAATTTATCGTATCAGATTCTCAGCCTCTTCCTTATATCCCCTTTAGAGATAGCTTTATATTCTAGTCAGTTGCCATTATCCAAAGACTGGGCATGTTCCTACATGAACTCCCATTACTTTTGTTTCTCCATTCACTTCAATAAGAACAGGCCCACCTGACATTCCAAAGGCTGTTGATGATCTAATGTCAATAGTTTAATCACCCCCACCATAACTTAGAATATTTCCTTCTGATTTAATGAGTTATTTGCCTCCCCAGAACGTTTAATCAATTTTCTTTTTTATTTACTATTAATCATCCCCCCGACCGATTAGGATTGGAGTAATTGTACTATAATATTGTTTTATGGAAGGATATCCCATAATTATAGCTCTATTAGCTTATTCAGCTTCATCTGGAGTAGCAATCTATAGAGAAAATGATGCATATTCAGGAGAATTTATAGGTGCAAGAATAGCACACAAGACAACATCATCAGCTAGGGCTAATACTTGACCATTTATGCTTACAACCTATCGATTAATATCATGATAAGATTATAAGGGATAGATTCCAATTTTATTGATTTTATTATCTTCATTTTGATTAAAATGAGCGAGTTTTCTTCTAAATTATATTTTTGTACCTTCCATAAAGCAATGGGCCGCTGTTAGGGCTAACCCAATGATGCGTTAATTGCCTAAATAATACTGTTAATCTAAACAAGCAATCATGAAGAAAGTACCTATATCACAGATAGTGCCAACTTTCCCTATCATGAAATCATCTTATTAAGGAATGTAAGTTTGTTAATCAGTTAATATAAGGGTTTCTACCTTTTTCGAAGCTATAGAGTCTCCTATTCCAGACTTAATTATAGTTATAGTTTATAAGGGGCTAAAGTCTATATCGGTCATTTCAGTTTAGACTAATTTATCAATCTTTAGCAAAAAGGATAATTAGTAGTAAATAATGAAATGTAAATATAATGAATAACAAGATAAAATAATTCAAAATATCTTAATCTATCAGTCCACATGCATCATAACTGCTAGCATCATTTAAGTTTCTTATTTCAGTTATTTGTATGAGATAATTATAGATTCATTGATCTTAATGAGGTTGAGTAAGGGCTTATGAAATTGTAAATTAATTATTTAAAAATAGATAGAAAGATTTTATTATAAGATAGTCAAGCTTGGTGATAAGTAGTAATATATAGAAAGGACTTCTTCAAGTGTAAAAGCTATTGAAACAATTAAAAAGACTAATCAAGAGAACTTAAAAATAATACTGAACCTATTTTATGTAAACATCTCTGTGGAAATCTAGGAAAATCAAATTTATATAAAGGAGCTAATTAAAGAATGGAAAAAGGTAAACGCAAGTGGTATAAGGCTTCAAAAATTCCTAAAATTGATGACTTGGGGCAAAGATAGCTATACTCCTTGATTGGAAATTCAAAGCTACAAATGGGTATGATCAAGAGAGTTTAAACTTACTAGAGTTAACATCCATAAGATATAGTATAAAATAAAAATAACATATTGTTAAAAAGGACTTACCTAAATCAGATAACAATAGCTAATTAATCAAGGCAAAATCAATTACTAGGAATTGCCCGGGCAATTGAAGTATGAATTCATGTAGAATAAAAATCATAAGGAAAATAATAAATTATAGTAATAAAACTTAATCTTACATATGCATCAGAATTAGTAAAGCTATTCTGCTCAATAAAGCATTAATATTAAGAGAGACATTTAAAATAAGAAACAGTGTAAGCTTTTAAGATAATATCTTTAAAAATCAAATACTAATATGGCTAAAGCATGATTAAGTAATTAACACAAATTAAAGCATATTACTTATTATATAATAGGATACAATCAACTATTTATATTATCTAATAGATTTATTAAATGTATGTGACTTACAAATTATTCTTACTAATCTACATATAGTTAATAGTAGAACAGACTATGTATAAAACTATAATACTTATTTTATAAAACTAACTATTAATGAATCTAATCTTGGAATAGGAGATATTTAAAATGATCAATCGATTCAAACTTATTTGATGATAGTGCACCACTCATGAATTTATCTTATACCCTTCGAATTTCCTCAAATCTATCAATATATAGAGGAATACTACAATTATAGTTTAATAATTGTTTTACAGGATGATTTACTAGTAATTAGGTCATCTACTTCCTACAATCTTTTATAATATATGTAATTTAATTAGATTATATCCAATAGCAATATTTCCTTAGTAAACCAGACAAATAACTATTACCATCGCATGACTACATAATTTATCGTATCAGATTCTCAGCCTCTTCCTTATATCCTCTTTAGAGATAGCTTTATATTTTAGTCAGCTGCCATTAACCAAAAACAGGGCATGCTCCCGCATGAATTCCCATTACCTTTATTTCTCCATTTACTTCGATAAGGACAGGGCTTCCTGACATTCCAGCTGATGTTGAAGCTCTGATATCAATAGTCCAATTTTCCCCACCATAACCTAAAACATTTCCTTCTGATTTAATGAGTTAATTGCCTCCCCAGAACGTTTAATCAATTTTCTATTTTATATAATCTTCATCATAACCCTAACCAATTAAAACTGGAGCAATTTCACTATAATGTTTGTTTATGGAAGGATATCCCATAATTGTAGCTCTATTAGCTTATTCGGCTTCATCTGGAGTAGCAATCTATAGAGAAAATGATGCATATTCAGGATGATTTACAGGTGCAAGAATAGCACACAAGACAACATCATCTGCTAGGGCTAATACTTGACCATTTATGCTTACAACCTATCGATTAATATCATGATAAAATTATAAGGGATAGATTCCAATTTTATTGATTTTCTTTTCTTCATTTTTATTGAAATGAGCGAGTTTTCTTCTAAATTATATTATTGTACCTTCCATAAAGCAATGGGCCGCTGTTAGGGCTAACCCAATGATGCGTTAATTGCCTACATAACACCGCTAATCTAGACAAGCAATCATGAAGAAAGTACCTATCTTATAGATGATTCCAACTTTCCCAATCATAAAATCATCTTATTAAGGAATATAAGTTTCCTAATCAGCTAATATGCATGCACCAATCTCTTTAGAAACTATAACATCTCCTATTCCGCACTTCATTATTTTTATAGTTTAGAAGGGGCTAATGTCTATATCGGTCATTTCAGTTTAGACTAATTTATTAATTTTTAGCAAAATGGATAAATATGAGTAAATTATACACTGCAAATATTAATTAATAACAAGATAAAGATTATCCTAACTATCTCAGCCTATTAGTACCACATGCAGCACAACTACTAGCTTGATTTGAGTTCCTTATTTTAGTTGTTTGTATGATATAATTACAGATTCATTAATCTAAATGAGCTTTAATAAGGGCTTATAAAATTATAAATTGATTATTCCAAACATAGATAGAAAGATTTCTTTATAAGATAGTCAAAGCTCGGTTATAGGTAGGAAGAAATATAAGGAACTTCTTCCATGTAAAACTATCGAACCTACTAAAAAGACTAATTTAGAGAACTTGAAAATAATCTTAGAGCTATCTTAAATAAACATTTCTGTGGGAAATCTAGAAGATAATCTGATTATAAGTCAGACTAGAGAAATTAAAGTTAAATGAGGTAGCTAATTAAGAGAATGCTAAAGATGTAAATGCAATTCAAGGAGTAAAAGCTTATAAACTTCCTAAGATAGATGACTTGGGGTAAAGATAGCTATACTCCTTGATTGGAAATTCAAAGCTACAAATGGGTATGATCAAGAGAGTTTAAACTTACTAAGGTTAACACCCATAAGATATAGTATAAAGTAAAAATAACATATTGTTAAAAAGGACTTACCTAAATCAGATAAAAATAGCTAATTAATCAAGGTAAAATCAATTACTAGGAATTGTCCGGGCAATTTAAGTATGAGTTAATGTAGAATAAAAATCATAAGGAAAGTAATAAAACTTAATCTTACATATGCATCAAAATTAGTAAAGCTATTCTGCTCAATAAAGCATTAATATTAAGAGAGACATTTAAAATAAGAAACAGTGTAAGCTTTTAAGATAATATCTTTAAAAATCAAATACTAATATGGCTAAAGCATGATTAAGTAATTAACACAAATTAAAGCATATTACTTATTATATAATAGGATACAATCAACTATTTATATTATCTAATAGATTTATTAAATGTATGTGACTTACAAATTATTCTTACTAATCTACATATAGTTAATAGTAGAACAGACTATGTATAAAACTATAATACTTATTTTATAAAACTAACTATTAATGAATCTAATCTTGGAATAGGAGATATTTAAAATGATCAATCGATTCAAACTTATTTGATGATAGTGCACCACTCATGAATTTATCTTATACCCTTCGAATTTCCTCAAATCTATCAATATATAGAGGAATACTACAATTATAGTTTAATAATTGTTTTACAGGATGATTTACTAGTAATTAGGTCATCTACTTCCTACAATCTTTTATAATATATGTAATTTAATTAGATTATATCCAATAGCAATATTTCCTTAGTAAACCAGACAAATAACTATTACCATCGCATGACTACATAATTTATCGTATCAGATTCTCAGCCTCTTCCTTATATCCTCTTTAGAGATAGCTTTATATTTTAGTCAGCTGCCATTAACCAAAAACAGGGCATGCTCCCGCATGAATTCCCATTACCTTTATTTCTCCATTTACTTCGATAAGGACAGGGCTTCCTGACATTCCAGCTGATGTTGAAGCTCTGATATCAATAGTCCAATTTTCCCCACCATAACCTAAAACATTTCCTTCTGATTTAATGAGTTAATTGCCTCCCCAGAACGTTTAATCAATTTTCTATTTTATATAATCTTCATCATAACCCTAACCAATTAAAACTGGAGCAATTTCACTATAATGTTTGTTTATGGAAGGATATCCCATAATTGTAGCTCTATTAGCTTATTCGGCTTCATCTGGAGTAGCAATCTATAGAGAAAATGATGCATATTCAGGATGATTTACAGGTGCAAGAATAGCACACAAGACAACATCATCTGCTAGGGCTAATACTTGACCATTTATGCTTACAACCTATCGATTAATATCATGATAAAATTATAAGGGATAGATTCCAATTTTATTGATTTTCTTTTCTTCATTTTTATTGAAATGAGCGAGTTTTCTTCTAAATTATATTATTGTACCTTCCATAAAGCAATGGGCCGCTGTTAGGGCTAACCCAATGATGCGTTAATTGCCTACATAACACCGCTAATCTAGACAAGCAATCATGAAGAAAGTACCTATCTTATAGATGATTCCAACTTTCCCAATCATAAAATCATCTTATTAAGGAATATAAGTTTCCTAATCAGCTAATATGCATGCACCAATCTCTTTAGAAACTATAACATCTCCTATTCCGCACTTCATTATTTTTATAGTTTAGAAGGGGCTAATGTCTATATCGGTCATTTCAGTTTAGACTAATTTACTAACATTTAGCAAAATGGATAAATATGAGTAAATTATACACTGCAAATATTAATGAATAACAAGATAAAGATTATCCTAACTATCTCAGCCTATTAGTACCACATGCAGCACAACTACTAGCTTGATTTGAGTTCATAAGTGTACATGCACTACATATCCAATTATCATACTACTCTTCTATAAATATAGAGTCTTCTTCCTCATCATTATCTACAATATCAGGAAATCCTTCTTCCATATTGTCCCTGCAGTTGATGAATTATTCTTTTACAGTACCTGCAAGCTACACAAGTTCACCTTTCTTATCAAAGAATTATGAAGATAATTGAACAATAGGCTAATATTCTACAAATTCAATCAAATCTATGTCAGACCTTTTATCAAGAATATCTAAGGTTTCTTCTAATTATCCTTATATAAATTCATAGTATTATATCTTTGCTTTACTTCTTAAAAAATAACCAAAAGGATAGGAAAAGCACAGCATACGTCTTCCAGATATTATTTGATCTGCTATATCTAATAAGAAATTTAGATCATTATAACATTAGTTTCCTATCAACCCTAATACTTATTCGATTTTGATTTAAAGGCTTTCTTTTTTCCTCTATGCGAATTTTATTGAGTTTTTATGATCCATAAACCTATTTGAGTAATGATCAAATCGCTTTAGATTTTACTGTGCTCTGTACTTCTTCTCCTCCTCTTCTGTATAAACTCCCCTTTACCGATCTTATGAATATTTGTTGCATCTATAGTATCCCCCTGTTTGTGATCCATGTTCAGCCCATGGCCCTAAACACAACCAGCAAAACTCATACCTACACTTGCATGTCATATGCATACACCCTTCATTTTTCTGTATAACACTTTCGCACTTAGGACATCTTTTAGTATTTGCCATAATCCAAATATCATTAGCATCTCCTTTATCAGAGAAAAGTCCATTTCATTTAACGAATTCTTCACAGCTTAGGGGAGAATGTGACTCATTTTGACACTTAAAACACCAGGAAAACCCACATTGACAATAAATATTACGTTGTTTGATCTTATTGTATTAAGCGGCGTACTTACAGTCTGGAGCAGGGCACCATTTAACACTTACATTTTCTTCTACAAATGCTCTAAGTAAGAAAAACTTGTACTTTTTATATAGATCTGTGCTTACTAAATCCTTTACTAGCTCTTAGGAAATGACTAACTAGCACTCATACATAGGACATGTAGCAAATACACAATTTCCTCCCTGATAGATAGCAGCTTAAATATACCCAGCATAACACTCCTTGCAAAAGATATGCTAACACTCTAATCCTACAAACTCTGTACTGTTCTTCTACATGTAACAAGAATTACAAAGAATTTCTTGCTGAGAATCCATATATGAATTAGATCTTTAAAAGCATATAATATCATCATCTCTACAATTCAGAAAACTATTAATAGCATCTTAAGTATTCCATTAATGCTTCCTTAGTAGAAGACATGCCTGATGTGCATTTAACCCAAGTTCATCTTCTATAGCTGTAATAGCTTTCATTTGATTTCTAGCTAATTCCTTTTCATCTAGAAGAATATAAGATTGTCCCCTAGTCATCTCAATTTGCATTGCATCCAAGTCCTCACTTTACTCGCTCTCAGATGAGCTTCATTCTTCACTAAACTCTTCATTTGAACTATCCATTTTTTACTAAGTAACTCTAGGAGCTTCGCATATTGCACAAGCATTATCTTCTTCCTCATTTGCAAATGTGCAAACTCCACACATCCAATGGCCTTCATAAATGTTATCATCCTCACTGATTTGAGGTAGAAGGCTGTGAACGGCTGTGGTGATAAGACTCTTTATATAAGAATCAGATTCTACTGCCTCTTTGATTTCAGGAAAACCCTCTTCCATTTATTCACAGCATCTTTAGAAATGCTCATTTACTATATTAGCCAAATCTAAAAGTTGTAAACGTTTGGCATAAAACTCGTTGGTTAGTTAGACTTAGGAATGGGACCAAATGTACTCATCTAGGTTTAGATCTGATTGTTTATCTAGCATTTCTAATGTACGCTCCAATTCGCCTTAAATAAACTGATAGAATTAGACTTTAGCTCCATTTGTAATGAAATAACCAAGAGGATACGAATACGCAAGTACTCTTCTCGATTCGATAATCTAATCACATATCTAGCTGAAAAACGCTAAGTCCTCAGGGTTTACATTATTAGACATCTTCATGATCTATGCTATTTAAGTCTCAAATTTTTACTTTTTTTCTTGAGCAAATTTAATAGAATTTCTATGGTTTACGAATCTGTCAGAATAATGGTTGAATCTTTCCATACTTTTAATAGCCATAGTTTTCTTAGCCTCCTCTTCCCTATACTCCCCTCTTTACAACTTGTCCTGATATATATTGCATGCATAATACCCTCCAGTACTAGTCCCATGTTCACTCCAAGGTCCCGTGCACAGCCAGCAAAACTCATGCTTGCATTATCTACAAGTCATATGCATACATCCTTCATTTTTCTGTATAGGTGATTAGCAACCTGGGCACTTCTTTGTGTTGGCTATAATCCATACGTCATTTTAATCCCCTTTTCCCTTAAATAACTCATTCCACTTAGCTAATTTATTACAATCTAAAGGCTAGTGAGCTTCCAAAGAACACTTAAAACACCAACTATGTCCACACTTACATGTAATTGTCCTAGCTTTGAGTTTAGGATAATTAACAGCATACTAGCAATCAGGAGCAGGGCACCATTTAACCATCTGATTTTACTCTACAAACCCTCTTAATAGGAAAAACTGATATCTTTTAAAGTCTTTATACGAAACTAAGGCCTTAAACATATCTTCAGACACTACAAACTCACATCCAAACATAGGGCAGGTTAAATATATGCATTCAGAGCCTTGTTATATAGAAGATTCTAAGAAACCTGTATAGCACGTTTTACAGAACATATGTCTACACTCTAACCCCACAAAGTAGCTTCCTTTATATGTAATACAACACAATGCACAGGTATGCTCTATATAAGGATCAATGCTTGACTACTGCCGCGTTAATAGAAGAATATGATCAGTATTACCATCAATAAAGGTTTGTATTGCTTATTAAGTATCTCAACCATTATCTCTTAGTAACTTTGCTGATTGATCACTGTTTAAGCCTAAACTTTCAGAAATTTACTTGATAGCATTGATTTACTTGAGCATTAAGTCTTTCTCATCCATTATTGCATAAGAGATCCCGCGAGATAATTAAGGCGTGTCATCTTCTTCCATAATCCACTCTTCATCACTCCAGTCACTTCAATCAGACATTTTTAATTTATTATATAAAAGCGCTTGATCCTCATACTGCTGTTCCGTAAGGAAGTCTGTGAGGTTTGCTTCCTATATGAGTTTTGTCCCGCAGATTTCAAACTTCCTGAGGATCTGGAGCGACTATAATGGAGCTTTTTCAAATGATTTGTAGTAAAACGGGGCAATTATGGAATTTTTACAAATTAGGCACTGCTTTAGACTTGTTGATTTGGCGTTTTTACCTATAGGGCGAATGTGTTGACTTTTTTAGGGTATTGTTTTACTTATCTATTACGCATTTAGTATAGTTTTTCTATATATTGCTGAGTTAGGGAAATTTTTTCAATAATTTTTGGAGTTGTTATCTTTTATTACGATTTTATATTAAACTAACGAGTCTTTTACCCCATGCAAAATTATTATTAATTTGTACTTTTTATTACATTACCTTTTTACTAGGTTTATCAAGGACTTAAATCAGGATCATCGAAAAATCTCTTCTTAGAAATATTTACATTTTACTCCATTTATTACTTATATATGAAAGGACTTAATTTTGCTCCCTAATCTAATAGAAGACAGTTTAGAAGTCAGAAGCCGAGTATTGATTGATCTTACTCCCCTGATATTACCGCTAAAAGATAAATTTCATTTGATAAAAGACGTAGTGGCTAATTTGATGATAGGTAACATAATAGAGCAGTCATTAAAAGAACACGAATTATTATAAAAGAGCATAGAAATAAATCAGTCAGTGGAGAAGTAAAACCAAAAAACTAGAAAAGTCCACCATCAAAGCCTCTTCACTATGAATATAACATTAATGCACTGTAAGGAGTAAATGGACAGCTAATCTAATGAAAAGCTGGAAAAGTGCTTGGCTCTGGTAGTTTTGGATAGGTAATACGGGCTTTAAATATGCAAACAGGTTAAATCTTTGCAGTAAAGCGGATATTTTTCAACTAAAATTTACCATAACAAAGTAAGTAAATAGATTCTTTTAAGCGTGAGATTGAATTGCTTTAGCAATTCAGCCATCCTAATATCATTTCTTACCTTGGTAGTGAAATCATATAGAACAGTTTATGTATTTACATCGATTATATCCCAACTGGCAGTATGGCTGATATAGTCAACAGCGTTGGACCTCTGCCTGAAAACCTGATTAAAATATATACAAGATAAGTCCTACATGCTCTTAATTACCTGCATTAATCTAACATAATACACGGAGATTTAAAAGGAAGCAATGTCTTACTATCAGATGACGGATTGATTAAATTAGCTGATTTTGGGTAATCGAGGTAACTAGAAAGCTTAGACTAATCTGGATTAGTAAAAACTATGAGAGGAAGCTTGAGGTGGATGGCTCCGGAGGTAATTAAAGGACAAGGATACGGAAGAAAGATTGATATATGAAGTTTAGGGTGCCTTATTATAGAATTAAGCACTGGGAAACCTCCTTGAAGGGATTTTGAATCGCCTATATAGGCAATAATGGAAATCGGGATGTCTGATGAAGTTCCTGAAATTCCTGATTAGTTTTCTTAGTAAGGGAAAGATTTTCTATAGGCATGTCTTATCAGAGACCCTAAAGCTAGAAAAAGACCTATTGAGCTACTAGAGCTGGAGTTTATAGCTAGTTAATTGTAAATTTAAATGGATAATTATAGCATTAAAGGGAAGTTCATTATGAATTTAAAGCGATAGAAGTGCAAGAGTAATCAAGATATTGATTCAATTGCAGAACACATCGAAAAGTTATACTTAAAAAGAAATTTGTGTATTGAAAAAGGAGTACTGAAGCCTATTATATAATAGGAAAAGATTGTGGAGTAATAAGTAGTAGAGACAGAGCCCGTTTAAGTTAAAGTAGAGGAAAAGCCGAGGAAAGCTAAAAAAAATTATCAGTTTTTTAATGTTGCTGCTCCAAAACCTTCTGATAAAATCATGAAGCTGCTTTATAATACAAAAGACACTAATATGAAATTAGGATCGCAGTAGCCCAGGTATTTAGAGCCTATTAATAAATGCTTTAAAATTTAGTAAAGTGTGCCGAAAAGTCCTCGTAGGAGAAAAATGCGCTCTTGAACTAATTTACGTTAGTCAAAAAAATCAATAACACCTTAAATTGAGCAAAATTTATAACAAACAAAGAGAACTTTAACTTCATCTGCCTAAAAGTTAATTAAGAGTAGCAAGATAAACTATTTGAAGCATCTTAAAAGAGCTTATTTATCAAAGCTGTAAATTGATTGTTTTTATTTAAAATGGATTAAGTTGGGCATTTGATTAGTTTATTAGAGAATCAGCATGTTAATAAGGAATCATTTATCATTACTATACAATAAGTATAAAATACATTGATATCACGTAGGAAAATGGTTATATCGAGTCTTTATGCTATATATTAGCTAGGTTTACTAGATCGTTTGCAATAAATCCTATAAAACATATGATAAAACGGTAAATTTCAGAAAATATTATTAATCAAAAATGGAACAAAGCTACTTAGCCCTGCTCAGTACATTTGGAACAGCTTTTTCAATGCTAGCTAACATTGCTCCTTTGCCAGGTCTAATAAATGCCTATAAAATAAGAAAGACTGATTCAATACCTCACAGCTATCTTGTATTATTATCAATTGTAAGCATCCTATGGATAGTATATGCTGCCAGAGGGCAGCAATATGAAATAATCCCTCAAAGCATTTTTGGTTTACTAGTAAATTTATTCTACCTCTCCCTGTATCATTCAATTACAGGAGATTGTTTAGAATTCATTGTAAAACTAGTGTCAGTAATTGTCTTCATAGGCCTAAAAGCCTTTGATTATTACGACTACGAAAGTATAGGACTATGTGCAATGCTTTTAAGCCTGGCCGCCTATGCAGCTCCTCTGGAAAACCTAGTATCAATAATAAAAGAACAAGACTCCAAATATATAGACTTTTACATAACAGTCGCTAACACTCTATGCTCAGGCACATGACTTCTATTTGCTTTAATAAGTGACAACTTCTTCCTAAAAGTTCCTAATATAGCCGGCTTCTCCCTTTGCTTGATCCAACTAATGCTTTACGCCTGAATTAAAAGAATTGATATAACCCTCCACCCTAAAACCTCATCTTTAGATATTTAGTTAACCTCTCTATATATAAATGGATTCACTATCATAGATTCTCATCAGTGCCTAGGGTGGTGACTAGTAAGTGATGAAATAAGCTACAGATGTACTAAAACAACGCTAGTGCTCGGACACTGGTTAATTTTTAGTAGACCTCAGTTCTATTTTGCTAGATGAATAATAATAATCTCTAGCCCGTCAACTAGCAGGAATTCTTATCAAAAATACAATTACAAACCAGAATAATGAAGACTATCTTTAGAACTTCTGGCCCAGTGTGCCAAATGCGCACAAAGCGTAAATTAGGCAAAACACTCTAGGAAGTCTTGGCTCAGGTGATATTTAGATCATAAGAGTTGCTTCATAGGCAGTGGCGGCAGTCGCTAGGTATGATCTTCCCGCAGGACACTGGCCTGAGATTTTAGGTATATTGGTGTAAAATGCTAATAATGAAAACTAGCTCTTTAGAATGGCATCGCTTATGACCTTGGGGTATATTTGCGAGTTAGTAGATAGCCAAGTTGTGTCTAAGGAGTAAAGTGACGCTATTCTGACTGCAATTGCTTAGAATTTGACAGATTAAATCACTGATATTGATGTACTAACCTGTGCTTTGACGGCATTGAAGAACTCTTTGCCTATATGCAGAGCTAATTTTGAAAATGATGTAGAAAGGGATTATTTGATCAATTTGGTATTGAGGCTAAGTAGTAGCTAGTAACTGTCATTGAAAGTACTAGGGTTGTAGACCTTGTGTGATGCTGTGTCTAACTATTATGACTACATTGGAAGTAATTTAGAAGCTATTGGATAGGTCACTTTTGGGATTATTCAGAATGATTAATTCTAGGCCGTTATTCTTGCTATTGAGCTGTGGAATTTGATTTCTGATATAGAAGGCGAGCGGATTGAAATGAGGTCAAACTAAAAGCCTATGAGAGGGTATATTAACTTAGTTAGTGATAGGTTGATAGAATTGCTATTGTTATAGATTGAAAATATTGACTAAGACCCTGACGTATGGAGCATTCACAAGGCATGCGGATCATGTATAGTTTCAATAGCACTGGTAATAGGAGATAAAGTCATTGATAAGGTAAGCCAATACATAACGACTAATATTACCTCTCCCAACATAGCTTCGAAGATATCAGCTTTATTAGTCTTAGGAAGTGTGCATGAGGGTCCTTCCGAGGTAAAAATGACTAACTTCATAGGCAGTCTTCTTCCTACACTCACCGCATTGCTAAGAGATGACAACCTTGTTGTACGGCAAACAGCATCGTGGACATTATCTAGAACCTGTGAGTTTTACTATAAGATAATTTCACATCCCCACAACTTCAACAGTGTCTTGCCAGTCCTTCTTGAAAAGCTGCAAGATGATTCCAAAGTTGCCTGTCATGCATGCTGGGGAATAATAAATTTAGTTGAGTCTGGGCAAGAAATATAACTGATAAAGCCTGAGGTCTTCTAAACTCTTATAAATGCACTTGTTAAGTTAGCTTATAGACAGGATGCCAATAACTCTGATTATAGTCTTACAATAGCGGGACTATCAGCAGTAGGAACTTTAATAGAAAAATCACCGTAATCTTGTGTAAGCTTAATTTGTAACTTTATAGAAGACTTTTTAACTTAATTTGAAAAAAGTCTCAATGGGTAAGATCAAAACGAGTAAAATCTGCTGTGTTTGATTCTTTCTAATGTTTTTAATAGAGTGGAATCTAAAGATGTGTCAGATAATCAAATAATGCGAGTTTTACAAGCCGTTAAACAGTTATTTGTACAACGTTAAACAGTAATTGAAGAAGGAATTACTACTCTTGGATCTTTATCAAACTGTATAGAGAACAGATTTGCTCCGTTTTTAGAAGAAATAAAAGAATATGTAGAATATGCTCTATAAGATAATCAAGCTTCAGCTTGTTGCAGGGCTGCTACTATGTGTATTGGAGACTTTGCTAGGTCTTTAGCAGGTGGTATGGCAAATCTTATGCCTTCTATTATTCCTCTAATGATTAGAAATATGCAGGATTAAAGCATAAGAGCTGAGATAAAAATATAGACTATTGAGTCTTTTGGGGACCTAGCAGGGTAAACTATAACGCACTTCTTATAGTATCTAGATTAAGTGATTGTTATTATTGAAAATGCAGCGGATAATAGCCTGCAGATTGTTAAAGAAGCTGATGATCCTGACTTATTCGAGCATATGCAGTCTTTAAGAGAAGCTATTTTAGACTTTTATGTGGGATTGATATAAGGGCTTAATGATATAAGGCAAACGGAGTTAGTTGCTTAAAAGGTAGACAAAATTGCGAAATATGCACTTATTGTGTCTTAGGATAATTATTTTCCCACTAGAGAGATACATTGCTCTGTTATTGGACTCATTGGAGATATTATTAATAGCTTCGGGGCTAATTCTAAATAGTTTATTGATATAAACTCAATTCAATAATATTTAGTGAGGTTTTAATCCTCTACAAATCATAAACTGAGAGAGACGGCAAACTGGGTTATCAACTTAATTCGTCAAATTAATTAGTTAAATATAGAATATTAGTGTATTACTAATTATTGTTTCTATGTTCTTTAAATTTACTAATTAAACATATTAAAAGGGAATTTATAAAATTCATATTTATTAAATTGAGCCTGATATTACCCTGTCATTCAGCTTGATAAGGTTCCTATTGCTGCTCCTTCAAACATTTTACCTTCCAGCTTTTATTTTCCTAATATCACCATTTAACTAATTTTACATTTAATAGGCTCCAGGTATCAACTTGGACTGAATCTTTTTATTATACTGGATGGTCGATAATATATTTATAAGCTAATCTTTATTATTAGAGTTTTAAATAGAAGACTCCATATCATTAAGTCTTTCAATAAAATACTAATTCTTCATCTATGTTTTTGATCTTTATTTAACAATAACTTAATTATCTAGCTTAGGGGAATTAATAAAATTTTCACATTTATCCACTAATAAGTCAAATTTATCAGACTAATCAAGATCTAAAGACTTTAATCTTATTCTTCTAGGCGACGGTTGATAACTTTTGTTTTAAGGAGAGGATCGTAAGTATAAATCTTACCTCTTTTGAAACTTTTTCTAACTTGACTAGTTATCCATACTAATATTTACTGAATCAAAACTTATTTTACTCATTATTCTATTCATCCTTTCATTGAAGTGCTCTTCCCTATTTTTAAGAATCTGGATTTGTCTATCGATACTTGAACTGGAAACTGCTTCAAATTTAATGTTGCCTTGGGGTATAATCTTTTATCTTATTTTCTAAATCTAATTGTTTAGTTTAGCACATTGATTACTGAGAAGTTAAGTTTTATTGTTCTGGCGAAATAGTCTGAAATCTTTTCTAAGCTTAGAAGGAAAAGTGTGTTTTGGAGGCTTGATTCTCTTTATAATTTCCATTTATTAACTAAATAAAGTCTAATTTTGTATTCTTTTTAGGCCTCATGACTTTATTCTGTAGTAACTTTTTCCTCTCTTCCTCTTCTTTGCTTATCAAATAATTTTGTTATGTATTTTGGCTATTTTTGACTTATTTTTAAGGTTTTTATGCCATTGGAAGCTATCTTTTCAGCTGTAAATTTTCTTTTTTTGTTTATTCTTCTATTTTATTGAATTCTCTAGCTTGAAGCTCCTTTAATACTAGTTAATTAAGTTCACTTGGCTTGAATAATGGAAAAGTGGATTGGGTCTCAGCTGCAAGTCTTTTTGCAACTTATTGCTGTGGATTATGAAACTAAGGGTTATAACCTTATACCTATGCTTCTAATTCCTCAATTCTTTTATTCTAACAGTTCATTACTCTGACTATGTTTCCTATTAAGTAATCTTTTAATAAAGTCTAATTAACTTCTTATGATAAAGGAATGCATGTAATCTCCCAAGTGAAGCGAAATATTCCTTAGATTAGTTTCGAGCAGTTAAGAATTAAGTTGTTCTAGTTCAATTGTATTTGATATTCTGATGCAAAATCCTATGATTAGTAAAATTGATTGATGTTGTCAACAATGCCGTTCAAATCACCTTGTATTCCTGAGTTATATTTGCTTAATACTTCTTGTATAGTATCTTAATCCCCATGTGATAGCCAGAACTATTAGAAGTCTGTAATTAGAATTGAGAATCTTGGAGGATTTGTTAAAGCTGCTCCTTATACTAGTCAGTGTTGGTCGTTAATAACAAATGTACTTCAGTTTGATTGAGATAGGATTTCAAAGGCTTGCAGATTTTCTCTTATAAATTATTCCATTATTTCAGATAATTTGAGGAAATTACATAAGATCAATTATTTTAGTGGAAAATAAGGCTTTTAATTATATTAATAGCTTATAAATCTTGAAATTAATAGTTTATTTGATAATTATGAAAATATTTACTAAAAATATTCACTGTAAAATTATCTCAAATGAATCCTAATATAAAGCTATGCGTAATGTTAGCTTATAGTATTGCAATATTTCATTATAATTAATTTTCCATTATTGCATATAATGTTTATAATATAACAAGTTTTAAAATTGTTTTAATTTAAAACACATCAAATTCTTATACTGATTTCCTACTGTTATTAAATACTATAAAATAAACATGGGTTGTTCCCCTTGCTCAAAGCAAATAATATTTGATCAGTCCTTAGAGGAGCTTAATAAATCAATAATCGATAGTAAAGAAGAATATGAAATTTCAATCCATTAACATTCCACTTCAAGAGCCCAATAAGGTTGGCAAAGATTACAATAATATAGGATAAAATTGTAATTAATGAAGTATAATAATTTGCCCATAATATTTGAGGAGAATTAATCAAAAGAACAGTCGTATTAAAGCATCGAAAGCAGTGGTTCTTTCATTGGTAAAGTAAATAAGTAGATAAAATGATAATCATATGAAACACGTTCAAAAATATTTGGGGGCTGCATTTAAAACTGCAAAACCCTTTAAAAAACATTACATTTAAATCAAATCGTATTTATTACTCCTACAGATCTTTTTATACACAAACCTTAATCCAATTAAAAAGTTTTCATGAATTCTTGACCAAAATTTAAAATTTGGTATAAGTTCCCATCCTCTTCTTCCGTCTATCATTCCTCAGCAGCAACCAAATGATAAATACGCTAAAAGAATGATTGCAATGTACCAAACTAGTTAATATCCTCCACTGATAGATCAATCTAACGATTACCCGCACCCAGCAGGCCCATAATGATATATAAAAATATGGCAATTACCACCGTGATAACTACTATCCAGGTGAAATCTGACATCTATAGAGCAAATCATATGCAAATTAACTCGCCTATACATTAAAAAATGCCCAAAATTAGACTTACACCGCTCCCCTCCTTCATAGTGTATAGAAATCCCACTCTTAGGATCTCTTCTCCTATTAACCCATACCTGCATCTGAGAAAACCTTCCAACTACCTCACACTCCTCAATAAGTTCTTCATTATTCATAGTAACTTCAATAGCAAAAGTATCCTCATCTGCACATTTATAAGGAAGTTTTTGATTAAACGATAAAATGATCTGTTTTTGGCCTTTTCTATCAAACGTATAGGGATAACTATGTGTAAATTACTCTGATTCCAATTCAGTTCAATCATATTTCACGTTGTGCAGATAACTGCTCCATGTGTTTTCGTAAGCAAATGCAGCTACTATTAAGAATAACATATTTTCAATAATTATTAACCCTTTTTTGTATATAGCGCAGAAGCTCTCCGTTTTGAATCATCCTCTCACCTTCACGAATTCCGTTCATCCTTCTTTGTATATGTTGCAGATTGTTTTAGTGATGGCTTAAGTTACTCAGTAACTACGTGCTTTTCAATTTATTTTCGTAAGTGAATATAAGTCCTCCTAGTATTGATGTAAAAATTAATATAGAAAATGCACTGTCAAATGAATTTGCAGAATTTCACGATAGGTAAATGTTCATAGGATTACAGCATAAGGTAATTATTAGAAGATCATACCCGGGATCCCATATTTTAATTTCAGGGACATTATCTCTACCAAATCTCACTGATTAGCAATTTTACTTAAGCTTTTTGAATAAAAGTTGATAATAGTTATCACTTCCTCTATATCTTAATATTTAATACTTTTCCTAAGGGCTCATAATATATTCTAAAGTATACTACTCTCATTCAAATAGTTAATACTGCCTACTGGCTAGCAAACAGTGTATTTGTATACTAACACTTATTAAAACAATAAGAATTTTGAGCTAGTAGGATAATTAAATCTCCCCGCTAATTCAAATTCCTAATAGAATAGCCAGTCCAAGTCCAAAACTATAAAATATTCCAGGATCGTCTAAAACTACCAATTCTGATCCTTCTCTTAGACCTTTGAGTAAAATATTATAACCCTCTTACCCATAAGAAGGCAAATAAGCTGAATTCCACTACCAGTTTATATAGAATTTTAACTTATCTATAAGACTAAACATTTTTATTACTAACCTAGTACTTCATGATTTGAATAGTAAATATACAAGAATCCATCCTCATCATGATATCTTTCATATATTTGATCGAGTGTCTGATGGTTCTAGGGAATAGTGTTATCTTAAACTCTCACAAAAAGTCCTTCTTCTGGCCTTATGCCGATCTTTTGCCTTAAATGGCAGATTAATTCAAAGAAACTGTAGGACTTTGGGACTAGGAATTTGTTGTCTTTGATTTATTGCAAATTCCGGCAAGCAGGCTCTGCTATGACTGGAATTCTGGTTTAATAGTTGTACAAAAGTCTATTTGACTCGACTTGACGTTATTTTTATGTTGGTGTCTGATCTTCAGATTACATTTCTGATATTTATTTAAAAAAATTACTACTAATGTTCTAAGGCGCAATATCTATTCTCTGAGTACCGGGACTTGCTTTTATTTGAAACAAAAGAAACATCTTCCTCAAACTCACTAGGCCCTCTCTGCTTCGTTAGCAATGCCGTATCAATTCTCACAGGTTTATTAGTGACAAACGGTAGAAAGGCCATTCCTATAATCATTAAAACTCCTATTACTATAAACACCCAGAAATATCCCAAATATTACAGTATAAGCTTATCAATTAGAATAGTTGCCAAGCAGCTCGTAGTCATCCCCCAAATCATAACTCCCCATACATTAGAACCCTAATCACTAAATTTCATTCCACAAAGACATACAAAGCATGTATAGTTTCCAGCTCCATTCCAAAAGATAATCACAACGTAGATAAAATAGCCCCATTCACTATTAACGACTCAGTACACTGTAAAGGCTTAGATTGTTGCAATAAATGCGTTTATGCCGAAAATATACCTGAATTCGTATCTGTCTAATAGACCTCCTCAGAAAATTCTAGCTACTATCCCTATTGCACTTCCTGTTGATCCTG
Source organism: Condylostoma magnum (assembly GCA_920105805.1). Lineage (NCBI taxonomy): Eukaryota > Ciliophora > Heterotrichea > Heterotrichida > Condylostomatidae > Condylostoma > Condylostoma magnum. The sequence continues at coordinate 20,674 of CAKKTI010000019.1, forward strand.
CGTAGGATAATAAATGGTCGTTATCTATTTCTGTTAATCCAAAAACCTTGTAATCATTCGCCATATAGCCCCATACAAAATATGTAAAGAAAAAGGCTAGTATCATTGTCCAAAATTCGTTTGTTTTTAAACATTGTTTCAAAGTCATGTTAGACCTAAATTCTTTTGGAAGGTCTTTGAGATCTGGAAGCTCTCTCTCGTGCATTAGCAGTACACCTATCACTCCAACTACAGCGGCTACAATAGCAAATGCAATAAAAGACCATTGAACATTATCACTAACAGAATTCCCAAAAAGCTTCTCATCATCAGATCCTCTATCAACTTTTACATCAGGAGACTTGTTATCAGGGTTGCTTATAAACGTGAACATCAAAGCATAAACAGTCGGACCTAAACTGAACGCTATTGAAGTAACCCCAGTTACAGTTCCTTTCTTATAAGGAAATCACTTCCAGCAACCAAGCATACTAGGCAATTGCCCGAATCCTGTGCTAGTACCAATACCCAGGCCCCATACAATCATAAAAAGGTAAGGCTCTTTTATAAATCCACAAGCTAGCAAGCATGAGGGCATAAGGATTGTAGCTGTTCACATACAGATCTTACGGCCTAATTTATCACCAAATCTTTTAAGGATTATTGTGCATAAGGCTGAATAAAGCTTACTTACTGAAATTCCTTCGAAAAGAAAGTTAATGGGAAGAGTTGGAAATAATGTGGAGCTATTTACTGATGAGTCGTGATTGTGTAGTCTGGAAGTAACATAAACACTTACAACGCCCCAAAGATTGATGTTTCCTCCGTTCTGTATAAAATTTACAAAGCTAAGTAAGAAGCATCCTATGACAGAAGAAATGGCAGGATACCTTTCATGTTTTTCAAGCTCTTTAGCCATATTTAAATTAGTATAATCTATTGATATTTAATCAATATCTGTAAAATTATGCATTAAACTACCAAATAAAAACATATATCTTATCACATTTCATTAATAAAAAGGCTAATCTTCCTCTTCTTCTAACTCCTCTGCCTCCCTCCTCGCATCTCCAATTGCCTCTTAAAGCACCCTCGACGGATACTTTAAATCTAAATCAGGTAAAGGGGGCAATACATAAGGATCCGTGAAATACTATGGCCTTTGATGAATATGCATTTCATCATCTTCAACTTCCGTAAAAACTCCACACTTAGGATGATCATTCAGCCACTCTCCAATATAAAGCTTATTAGTCTTACTATAAAAATAACTTCCTTACCCATGTTTCATATCCTTATGCCAGTCACCTTCAAAATAATCTCCATTTTCCTTGGTAAAAGCTCCATATCCCTCTTTCATCCCATCAATCCACTGTCCCTCATACAAGTCTCCATTTGCATACAACATTCTCCCTTATCCATGACGCTTCCCATTTAGCCATGCTCCGTCGTATCTGTCAGCGTTTTCGTAGAATAAGGAACCCTAGCCACTCATTTTGTCATCCTCCCAATACCCAGTATATATTCTTTTGTACTTCTTAGTTCTAGGATTCTCCAATTTCCATAGAGTACCCTAACCCCAACGCTTATTGTTCGCCCAATCCCCCTCGTATTTGTTTCCATTTGGATAAAACATTACTCCGAAGCCATGTCTCTCGTTTTCTTACCAGTCTCCGACATAGCGGTGAGATCCAATTCATTTCTCACCTTTTACTGTACCATCTTCCTAACGTTTTCTCTTTTTAACTCAGTAGATTGATCTATGTGGACCGTTTTTCTGGGCTTTGCTGTCGTTTATTTTTCATAGTTAAGTTGTCATGCCGAATTCGTCTAAAGATCCTTATGAATTTTCAGTTATCTCGTATGTTTCCATCTTTTAAGTTTGATTGTGTTAAGTAAGAAAATACTATAGTTAGTTGATACGTTGGATTGTTATATGTAATTGGTTCATATTTGAATTGTATTTATATTGATTTATACTAGGGATTAAGAAATCAACATCAAATTTATCTGAGCTAATTCCATATTTTATATGTTTTTTGTATTTGTTGCACATGCAAATTCGTTTAGTTTGAACTTTTAAGACTTACCTATAGCAGAATAGAACGAATGTATTGGTGGTTAAGTATCTAGTCCAGCATAATAGTAGTTTTATGAATGCTTTTCATTTATCGAGAATAATTGTTGTTCAGCTTAACTGACGTATGATATATAGAAAACAATTGACACATAATTAACTAACCTCTACGGGAATTGTTAGGGTTGTGTTTAAAATATTAGGAATTTTCTATGTGCCTAAAAATGCTCACCTTATCAATAGAATTTTACTTTGAATAACACCGTTAGATTATGCTAAAATTCATGTAATCAATTATTCTAATCCTGCAAAAGCACAATGCTTAGTTTTGGTAGTATGGAGATATATAAAACTCCATAATAGTTTTGTGAAGAAGGTATAGGTGCTTTAGTTGATTTTAAGATCATTGTATAAAATAAGGAATGCTGAGATGGAGTTAATCATTAAATGTGTGAGGAATAACCAGATGATTATTCATTTAGTGAGAATAGTGCCATATAAACTTTGAAAAATCTAGTAGTTATGGCCTTGTAGGAGTAGACTGATTATAATATATTAAACTTTATAAGGTTAGCGGCAGATTAAATGAAAGTCCAAAGTATATAAAATTGTATTGTAAGTCTTTAACATGTTGTTGTAGAGATAATTAATTATTCGAAGTATAAAAAAATTAATTAAGAATGAAATCAAGAATAATAAGTGAATTTTATTATAGGATTCACTGTAAAGTCTATGATAAAGTGTTATTATATAAAATATGTTTTGGTTATTAACATTTAGGATAAAGATTTAGCATATTAGCTTATTTATGATAACAAATTACCATAAGATTATTTATTACAAGGAATAAAGACCTAAAGTAATTTATAATAAAATTTTGGAAGTTTATAAGATGACTATATTGATAAATATAAACAAGCCTTGTAATAAATAAATACTCTTTAATACAAACTTTCAAATTTATAAGATCAAAATTAAAAAATACAATACCAATAAAGCCCTTAATTCATTAATAACGAATAAACATAGATGAAATTTACACATGGACTATGCTTCGATTCCTCTAATTGCATTATTTACATCTGCCTATCTTTTATTTTAATGAGTCTATCCTTTGTAATTACAATAGTAGTAAAACTAGATTCTTAAACAATCGAGTAAATCTTTATTAATTTAACAATTGAAGGAACTACAAGCTGCTTTATAGGAATAATTTTATACAAGTATCTTTCCTTCCATATCACATCTATATTCCTAACACTAGCTCCAACCATTATTATACTAAGCTATATAGTCTCACGAACCCTCCCGCAACAACATAGTTATAATAAATATCTTAATAAATACTAAAAATTACTCCCATCTTCACGTTAAGACATTGGCTGTGTCTCCTCTTCAATTTCTGCAAATTCCTATAAATCTTCAATTTTTCCCTTAAAAAGCCACAAGCAAATAGGTGAAATTGCCGATATGCAAACAATAGCAAACCACATCCAATGACAATTATCAGTGTTATCCTCTGTGCATAAAGTGGTCATAAAAATCATTGACTCAATACCAGTCAAGGACATTGACAGAAACAAGGGTACCTAGCAAATAGCCATATAGCTTCCTAATTTATCCGGGGGAGATATTAAAGTAACATACTACGATAACCTTGGCCCCCATATTGACTCTGAAAGTGAAACTCCGATTACAAATAGGAAAATATTAATTGCTCCATTTCCAAAGCATAGAGGAATAATAGAAATAACAGAGACAGTTGATCCCAGAATTAAAAGATTGTACACAGAGAAATATTACACTAAAACAGTGAATAACCCCATAAAGATCAATTGAGTTAAAATATGCAAGCTTTAGCTCAAAAAGGAAACATACTCTGGTTATCCGGTTCTTATTATAAAGGCAGGGATTGTTACATCTAAGTGTCTATAAACTGATCTTGATATAGTCAACATGGAAATAACTGCTAAGTACTTCTAAAATTTAGATTCTGATATAGTTTGCCTTAAGAACTTAAAAATAGATTCTTAGTTTTCGTGTCCTTCTATTTTTATGTCAGGAACAAATCTTGCTAAAACTCCAATTAATATACTGCTTAGTATGTTTAGTACAAAAGCTATAATAAAACCGTCTTTTCCTGGGAAAATTCTTAAACATGAGTCGACTATAACTCCTGCTAATGATCCTCCAGTGAATATAAATAAAAGCATAAAGGAGGTTAATAGCGTTTTCCCTCGCATATCACTCAGTTTTATTGTCATAGTCATTGCTCCAGGGAATAAAATTGCAGGGCCAAATGGCAGAAGGAATAGAGATATGATAACTGCAAAGTAGAAATTGTCAATAAGTACTATGAGTAGATAGCTTATTGTAAAAACTATAGAACTCATCATTATGTTAAATTTGAAAGAAAGTCTATGGATATATGGACTAAGCCATAAACATACAAAGGAAGTGATTATACCTAATGCTATATAGATGCCAAAGACTACTATTTCAGGCATTCCGTATATTTGCTCAAAATAAAGGCCTAGTATATAAGACATTCCGAAGTAAGTAAAGCCTTCTATAGTTAATGTAAAGTATCCAATTCATCTGAGATTGTGTCCCTTACGATGATAGCGCCATTCCTTTTAAAAGAATGTTTCTTCTTATCTTTCCTGCATATTTATAATACTTAAACGGATAATTATTAATGTTATTTAAGAAACTTTACTACTTTTAACATATTGATAATAATACATTGAATGTCTCTTAAATTGGATAAAATATATTAAAGATAAATAACTTTTTAATACAATTTTATTATAAACACAGATTAACATTATTTTATAGATAACTTTGATTCGATATCACGAGCAATTTTGATATGATAAATTTACCTGGAATTTGTAGCTTCTTAGAGATTTAATGAAGGAGGTTTCATTCTCATTATAGCCAATCCTTACTGCTAGCCTAATCTATTAAAAGGATATATAGGAATGCTTTCTAACTGTAGTTATAACTATCTTGGTAATGATTATATATAATTCTGAAAAGGAGAGTATCTGTGTTAATAGATAGTTTATATTCTTTCAGTGAAAGCAGATTGTTTTATAGATACTTTTCTCCTCTTGTTGTTTTATTATCTTCTTATTACCTTTTTAATGGGCTTGATATGCTTTTCTTATTTATTAGGGTCTTTATCTGAAATTTCTTCTTCTTCCCTAAAACTAAGAATACTTGAAAGTCCAAGTACAGAATCAGTGTAGCCTTATGAGAAATTAATACTATGCTTTTTATTATATGCAGAGATTGTTTTTTTTCTAGAGTAATGTATGTTATTACTATTATCATTAGTCTTTCTGGTAATTTTTATATCAAGCTACTCAAAATCTTTCATGATTTCCGTAGGAGTTGCTTATAGCTACAGTTAAATAGATTTTATTTTACTATAACCATTTCTGCCTCTTATAGATCTTGGCATTTTCATTAAATCTAAGTTTTACTAGACTATTCTTTTTACCATTTTATCCACTAGTAATCAAATACAGAAGCAACAATTAATTGCCTTACAATATAAGACTATAAGATTTTATATAAAAGGGGAGTATCCTGCTTAATGATGTAGCATATTTTAAGAAAATATAATTTAAAATGTCAGATATAGCATGATTGCAATTAGAGTCAAACCCTGATGTGATTAATCCTTATATGGAATCCCTAGGATTCCCTATATAATCCTATAAGTTCTATGATGTTTTATCATGTGAGAGTTGGGCCTTAGAAATGCTTCCCCAGCCAATTTTAGGCTATATTCTTCTATTCCCTTGGTCTGACAATCAGTCATAAGCTTCAAATGAACAATACGAAAGGATTCAATCAGAAGGCTAAGAAGTATCAGATAATGTTTTCTATATGAAACAAACAATTAGTAATGCATGTGGTACGATAGGCTTGCTTCATATTCTAGGAAATGTCCAGCATTCCGATATGCTAAACTAAGACATACAATACAACGATAACAGTTTTATACAAAGATTTTTATAATCAACACAGCATATGTCCCCAGATGAAATTGCTGATTACCTACAAAACAACAGCACTGTATCATAAGAAGTCTCAAGTGCACATCAACAAGCAGCATCAGAAGGTTAGACAGATGCTTAATCATATAGCAATACTATAAACGCTCATTTCATAGCTTTTATACCAAAAGATAGCAACATCTATGAATTAGATGGCTGTAAAAGTTTTCCAATAAACCACGGCAGTTATAGCTCAATCGAAGACTTCTAATAAAAGGCAATAGAGGTTATACAAAAAGAGTACATAGAACGAGACCCTGATGAGATAAGATTCGGAATAATGGCCTTATGCCCAGTAGAATAGTAACTTATCAATATAACTCTAATAAATAAAAACATCTGCTTCATCTGACATACCGAACATCCCGGCCCACCCTACTGGCAAGTCTGCCCAAGTAACAATATCAAACTCGTCCTTAAACGCCATTGGATCCCTCATTTCTAGCCTTTTAACCAAGTCCATTCTGTCCATACATGCAAAGGAAGTAGTAAGATAATTCCATACATGCTGTGCATCAGGATTCAGGGACAATGCACATAAGTAAAACCGTGCAGCAGTTGCCCAGTCCTTCTAGTTAGCATATGCAATGCCAGTATTAACCCAGGCTCTTACATATCCTGGCCTTCTGTCCAATGCCTTCGAGTATGTTTCTATAGCCGCGGCTGTGTTAGATAAATTACTATATGCTGCGCCTATTTTGTTCCATATAGTGTGATCAATTGGATCCAATTCAGACGCCTTTTAAAATGAAATCAATGCGTTGTTGAAATCACGTCCCATGAAGAAAAGAACACCCAGGGCCTAGTGGATGTTGATGTCTTAGGCATTTAATTACTCAGCTTATTAGAACATTTGTATAGCCTCCTGCTTTATATCACCGAGATTGGGAGATTGGATTACTGAGTAGTCCGGGTGTGCAAGAATTCATTGCTTTAAGTGCTTTATGGCATCGTCTATATTGTACTGGTTAGTGCAGCATACTCCTAGGCTTAGGATTATGTCGAGATTATAAGGGTCAATTTCATAGCCTTTTAGGAAAGACAGGAAGGCTAGGTCGTCTTAGTCATTCTCTGAATGCATTTGGCCTAGTAGCCTTCATGACTCAGATTAATTTGGGTCTTGCTGTACTGAGGCTTCTAGAGCTAAAATAGCCTCATGGACTTCTCCTGTTCGTACTTTCTCACGGGATATTTCTTGTAGGTTTGTGTCATTTAGATAAGGGTTGTTTGGCTAGAAAGGGTACTCTTTTTAGTTCTGAGAAGGCCAGTACTCACTCCACTTTTTCATGACAGAGTCGAGCTCTTGTTGGTTTAGATCTAAATTGTTTCAGATTTATTAGAACATCTCTTCTTCTTATACTGTTAGCTTACTTTCGTCCCATACCTCCTCCATTTGAGACTACTCGGCTGCCTGCCAAGCTGATTCTAAAGGAGGTTCTTGCCAGGCTTGTTCAAATTAATGTTCCTGTTTCCAAGCTGCTGCCATTTCTGGGTGTGCTTCTTCAAAAGCCCTCATAAGATCTTCCTAATTCCCTGATTCTGCCCAGGCTCGGGCCATATCAGGATGTGCCTACTCAAAAGCATCTTTTAAGGACTGCTCGGGCCTTGACACCCACAATTGCCCCCAGTCCTCCTCAACCAGCTCATTTCCTTCGATCCTTGCCTACCCTGTATAAAACTTCTCAACAAATTTGAAAAACTCGGAGTTTTTGTACTTAGGATTAGGATCTTATGCTAAAGTGTTCATAATATTCCCAGCAATCATCTTCATGTCAGGATTTTATGCAGAATTCCAGGCCTACTCAAACTCCTCCTGTTATTTAGTCTCAACAGCAGCTTAATTCCACATTTGCTCCATTGCCTATTCATGCATTTCTTGCTCCTGGGCTTATTATCAGGCCTAGAAAAACTATTGATCATGTTATTGCACGTGAGCCATTTCCCATGCATCTTCTAGTTCATTAAACTGCTAATTTTACATCATCATTTCCATTTGTTACATATCAGATCCTTGCATTAGCAAATCAGTAGCCATGGCTAGTGGATTATTAGAACGTTGTCCATCCTCAGCACATCCGCCGGAACCTAATAGCTGTTTGGTCAAATCCATGAGAAATTTATATAATAAAAATGAAGCCACTGATTTTTAGTAATATTTGTTTTAATTTAACTAGTTATCAAAAATAAGCTACTTTATTAACTCTATGATCTATATATAGTAATACTGATCTCTCATAATTTCACTCGGAATTGTTTTAGTACATGCTGCAATGGAAACAACTATTATAATACTATTTAATGCACTTTTCTCATACTTTAAATGTCAAGAAGCAATTAAAGTAGATTTTGACATAATTATGCGTTGGTGAATAGTACAATGTAAATTTCCATAGTATCTCCCATTACAGTAATAGATAACTTATTATCTGAATACTCTCATTAACCTTGTATATCTAATAACTAATCAACTAGAACTAAAGGATCGTGACTAATTGGCTTTCTTACATTATTACAAACTCTTCCAAGTATTTCTTATTCGTATTTTTACCTTTTAACTCAAAACAATTTATTCCTTAAAATTGTATACAATTACTCTTTTACTTGCTACTATTAAGTAACGACATCCCCAATGCGAATTATTTTTGTATATTTTGATATTCTTAAGTATCAACCTTTCTGCTATAATTACAACTCTATGGTCTACAATTAGGTTTACTAAATAAGCATCTACTCAGGCTAACTGGCCTAAATTTCAAGGAATAGTAAAAAATGTGATATTTTTATTTAAGATTATTTAAAGAATCGGGTTTAGTACTTACATGATGCAATTGAGTGTCGTAATGCTGATCTAGACCTACTCACCTATTCTTCTAGAGTATTAAAAGCTTTTTGTTGCTTCTCGTATGTGTTACTAAGTTTTGATAAGAGGTCTTTTTCTATAAATTAGAGATTTCTTAGCTAGTTCTCTGATCTATTTCTTAGTAATTTCTAATTTAATATTTTACTGTTATAATCTTGTATATATTACCGTCGTTTTTTTAATTAACTTTTGTATCTTACCTTTTTACCTCTATCTCTAATTTTTTTAATACATTAATTATATTAAGATTGTGTTTTTATATACTCAAAATCATCAATTAGACGTTGCTTATGAAGGTTCTGTAAAAATTCTCTTTAAGTTGCTGCTAATAACTGCTTTTCTCGTATCACATCTTGATTAACTTTATACTTTTATCTTTTTAAGCTATTTTTTTGTTTTATTATTGCTTTTTACCTTTTCAGTATATCCTGCTCTAGTAATTACTTCATTCTTTCATGTTCTAATATTTTCTAATTATATATTACTTATTACCTTTACTATCTTCTTACCTGTAATTCAACTGCCTTTTTATTTGCTTCAATTGTTAACTTTTTCGTTTATATTTATTCCTTTTGTAGCTTTTGAATTCTATTATGAAGTAATTTAACCTTTGTCTCTGTATTTTTACGCATTCTTAGTTAAGGATAAAATCTTTCCATTTGTAATAGATTTGTAAATGTTATTAAGTTTAATTTGTATGTACTTATAAATTAACTATAAACACTATTAATTAAAAATACTAAACTTCATACATTAATAATTGTCTCTTCAAACTCACTCACCCATTTTCCTAACGTTGACTGATCAATTCCAAGTAAAATTGCAACAGCTACATTATCCCCAACATCTCTGACCAATAAGGCAGATTCTCTTCTAACTTACTCATTTATTCCAATTCCATCAATATCTCTTTACTTTATTATCATATCTTTAATTCTTTCTACCCAACCTAATTATGCATCATTAAAAATTGAATGGATTTGAGCGGTTGTAGGAACCCCTGCCAGTTTGGGGTCATTTACCTCTCTTATTGGCCTATGCGCTCTTTATCCATTTCCCTTTAGACCCTAAATAATCATCTGTATAAACCCTTGATTAGCCTGATTATATTTTTTTTGAGGTTTTGGCTTGTTGAAGTAGTTTCTGTCTTAAGACCAACGTCTAAATCAGTTAGAAAGTACACTGTGATTTATATTTGTTAGTTTGGTTAGAAATTCTATTCCTTGGTGTCTCTCAATAACAAACATTAATTTTTCCTTGATTGAAGCTGGAATTGCATCTGGTTTCACTTTTCCATTTGGAAATAATTGTAGAATTTGCTATCTTATTAATAGTAGCTCTGATTTCAAACTTTCAACGTCTTCCATTTTTGCTAAAGTATAATTTAGACTAATTCCTATGTGTTTGATATAAAAACTGAAGGATTTATATTATTAGTATAAGAACAGTGTGTATTAATTACATGTATTAAAACTTACAAAAATTAATTATCAGTAAACAGTGGCAACCCTAGCTGTTTTCTTATATTATTCCAATACTCTTAACTTTCAGGAACAGGGTCCTTATGAGGATTTTGGTTTCCTTGTCCCAATTACTTCTTTCTTTCCCTCTTAACTGGCAATTCTTCTTCCTCTTCTATGAATTCAATTTCATTTTAAATTTCACTTATTCTCTACGGTATCAGTCCTTGCTCTTCTAGTAAAAATCTTTTGGGTAGATTAGGTAAGGCAACATCAAAATAAGTTTCAGAATGTAATAAATTGTCAATAAATTCATCCATATGAACATTTCTAACATCATTTTCTCCTCCTACATACCTCATTCTTCTATAGTCATTATACATTGGTTCTAAATACTTATAGCATTATACATGTGATTAAGTTAGTCGTATATAAAACGCCCCTAAAGCTCGTAAGTATGCATAATCATCCTGGCATATATACTCAAAGATAATTTCAAATTCCGGATTCAATTATAACAATTTTACCAAAAGACACATGAAATCTGTAGGTTTTCTTATTCTCCCATATAAACCTCCTAATGATTTCAAGTCAACAGCTAGATCAATTAATGACTCAGCATCAACTCCAAAGCATTTCTCCTTGTAATAATTGCAAGAGTATACTTTATTTCTTATTATTTTATCCATAACAAATACAGAGGCTTAGTTCATTTTTAATACTTATAATTAAATTAATTTATTATGTAGAGTACATTTCTGATAGATCAATAAACGTTTATGACACAAAAGTAAGATCTAAGTCATAACAATCTGCTATTTTCAATAATTTCTTGAAATTGAGCTTCTCACCTGGCTTTTAAATCCTTTCAAAGTACTACTGTATATGATATTAAGACTTACTTAAAGGCTTAACAACCTACAACAGTTCATTTGCATCTTAACATTACAATATCAACTCCTCTTATCTCCCGAGCAACTCTAGCATCAACTTATAGAAGAAGAATCACCCTTAGTTAAAAAAGTAGTCATAAAAGTAACTATTGTCCCTAATAAAACACAAGGTTCCAAAAAGTGTAAGTACTCAATCGGTTACAATCATTTCCGATACAATTGATTTAGATATAAGCCACTGTCTTAAATCAGGTAAATAAATCTCAAGTAAACTTTCCGTCAATCTTGCATGTTTGCATAACCCAGGAAGCATTGGCAGGTAATTATCAATCAACTAAAAATCTTCCATTAGGGAAACCAGCAACCAGAATGCATCTTACTCCTGCGAATGTCATAGCATTGTACCAGCTATGTAATTCATCCCTTGCACATATCCCAGCTTAGGATTATACTTTATATACGCAGTTAGAACCTACTTCAACGCTTTGTTTCCGGGCTGATTTGAGGCAAAGTACTAGCACTCAGGGAATGTTCTTGATAAATCTAATTATAGCTATATAATACTTTCCCTAATCTCACTTTCATCTACTGGTGAGTTTAGTAGTTAAAGGTAAAAAGTAGTTTTATTATTAGGAATTCTGCAGTGGTCAAGTCAGTTTAATGCTCTAGAACAACTATCGTGTTATGTTATCAGAGTAGGCTAATCTTTTCGTCAAAATTTAGGTTTTTATATATCACAGTCGCATTGTCTGTAGTGAGTCAAGTCCTCCGGCACTAGCTTTAGTCTTTCTGATAGCAATCGCTTGTTTGGGGGTGTAAAGTCAGTCATTTCAATATCCGACATTTTAAGGATGTTTTATTTAGTTAAAGTACAGATCTATTAAGAACTCTTGTGTTTTTACTTTGAAAACGCTTGTTTCTGGATAGCTTTGAGGGAAGTGTTGGGATTAGACTAGACTGGTTATAGCTGCCTTGAAACAATCTCACTTTTGGATGTTTTTCCACCTTTTTCATGTTTAGAATATTAGGTCTGTATTGATTTAAGTCTTCATATGAGTTGCTTTAGTTTAAGAATTTTATCGTACTTTGAATCTTTTAGCTCATGTATATTTATCTTTACTTAACAAATTTTAGCTGTCTTACTGCAATAGGAGAAATTTTACTCTTAATAGAACTAGGAATAATGTGTTTATCTGTATTCATATACTAAATATTTTTAATCTATGAGTCATCTATCTTTCTCTCCCTTTAGAACCTTCACCTCGATTTCAACTTAGCAAGAGAGCTTACATTAGTAATCATATTCCTAGGCAAGTACTGTCTAAAAAGAGTAGATGGAATGCAGTATGCCTGTACCTTAGTAAGACATAATAAGGAGTAAGGTGACGCTGTTAATTCTTTATTTTCACATACTCACATTCCCTTAGACAAAACTCCAAAATTATACTTAGAAATGGTCTTACATACATTCTACTGATTACTCAAGAACTTCTACTGATAAATTTCTCCTTAAATGATTAAATAAGTCCACTGAGAAATCTAATTCTCCCTAACAATATAACTTCCTTACAAAAACTCCTAAAACGTGAACAGTTTACTTACTCTCCTCTTAAGCTGCAACATCTGCCTTTAAAACTCTTAATACCACTGCTCAAGACAACTAATAACCTACTAATCCTACTCAGACAGCTCAATCGTATGTGAATACTGAATAAGCTTAGTCCTTCCAATTTTGACAAGTCAGGAATTCGACTAAAACATGACTTTCTCAAGACAGGTCTGCTTATTTACAAAAATATCAATATACCCAATACTTCCAAACTTCTGCACTTCAACTTCCTCAGCATCCCTTACTTCTACCACCTGTCCCTACAGCAATATATAAAAATCCTAGCAGTCCTCCCAGGCACTTTCCTTTTTCACCTTCACAACCTTCATTTACTTAGCAATCTAATTACCCTTACCTTAAATCAACACTCTTAATCAAGCATCTTCAAGTGTCTTTACTTCTCAAAAAGAGGCCTTATATCATTCATAAACACAGCTTAAAACTCCGCCTCCTCCAGCCCCCCCTTTTCCCTTAACCTCCTAATCAATTTTCTCAAAAATCCCATTATGTTAACCTAAAACTAATTCTGCTCGTTAGTATAGTCGATAACCCGCTTAAAAGCTGGAGTTTCCTCGTCGATGTTAGTCACTACGACACACGAACATTTTACAGTTTTCCTAGCAGTGCCGTCAAGATCGTACTTACAAAGCCCAGCCCACTCACCTAGTACTTCTCTATTAGAAACTTTAAAAATTTTAACTCCTCTCTCGGCGCATAGAGCTGTTATTAAGTTCTTGTAGTCTTTGTTATCACAGTTATCAGCCAATAAGCAAAGTCGGGCATCTTGTCTATCTATTGCTCTCGCAGCTTCGTTTACTCCTATAGAAAGTCCGTCGCTGTGCTTGGCCTTTTTTAGCACTTGTTGCACTGCGTCGAAAATGTCTAATTCTTCCTCTTCTTCTGGAACGTCAACTTATGCTTCTTGGTTGTCACTGTCACTCATTTTTATCCTTTAAAATGAATTTTAGGGTTTTAGGGGGTATTGGGTTAAATTGGAGAGTTGGGGTGATTGTTTAGGAGGCTGTAAGTGTGCAAGTTGCAAAAAATACAGAGGCTATTGATGTTTTTATATACTGGAAATTTAAGTTCAATATAAACTAGTTTCTTGTGCATCTGACATAACTGAGTTACTGTGCTTTTGATAAGCTGTTCACTAGGAATGATAAGTCCATTTTTGTAGTTTTCTTATAAAAATATTTTAAATATTTAACTTATAATGTCTTACCCTTCAACCCAGCCTTAAGATTAACTCAATGTTTCCTAAAAACTCAAAACAGGTCCATGGACCCAAGAAGAAGACAAAGCAATCATAAATTTAGTATAACAAAACGGCCCTTATAAATGAACTCATATAGCCGAGCAGCTTCCAGGACGTATAGGAAAACAATGCCGTGAACGTTGGCATAACCACCTTAACCCGTAAATCAACAAACTTCCCTGGGAGCTTAATGAAGAGTGGCTTCTTTACCTTCTACATAAGAACTTAGGTAATAGATGGGCGTAAATAACCAAGTATCTCCCAGGCAGAACTGATAATGGTATAAAAAATCACTGGAATAGCACAATGCGTAAAAGACTGTAATAATTTGACTAGTAATACGAAAAACTTGTGGAACAGCACGGCCACTTTCTAAGTAATCATATATGCCAAGATTCTCCAATTGAGTAATTTGCAAATGTATAGAAAAGGGGCAGGCGGGCTATTGAAAATAACGAAAATGTTTTATGCCTAAAGGCATATAATAAAATCCTATAGAACGCTATAAGAGGAAAATCATAAAAATCGCCAAAAAGGGAGAATTATACATACCAGGACACTACTCCTAAAAGACCCTCATTACGAAGTATCAACAGTAACATTTCTAGTATAGCCCCTACTCCCTCAAAAGCATCAATTTACTTTAGTCCAAGTTGTATGTTAAACTTAGAGTCTCCAGATAAGAATTGAGTAGTAAATTAGCCATTTAATACTAAGCTTCACTATCATCGTCTATACTAATAAAGCTTTCCTCCTCTTCGTCTTGACTATTGTATTGATCTTTATCATAAGGTGAACGTCGGATTGATGATAACTCCTCAAAAGTGTCTTTTTGATCTTCTCTTGTTTACCTTTTAGAATGGTGGGATCAACGTATGTGATTCTTCGGGCTAGAAGTGTTTATGTTTATAGTCGTTACTTTCTTAGGCTTATGTTAACTCTTTTTTAACTTGGTTGTGTGAGGCTTATTAGGAGAGTAAGCTAGAATTATTGTTTTTGGCTTTCTTATTCTAGGCCTTTAAGTATTATCTGATTTTTACTTATTTTACTCCTTTTTCTTGCTTTAAACCCATTTCCTGAATTCCTTATTTGCTTTCATCTTTTTCTGCTTCTATTCAATCTCCTTGCATTTCTAGTAGTGCAGTTTGTTTTCCTTTTCAATTCTTTCTTATTGTTTCTAATGTTTAAGTTATTTCAAGCTGTCCTAAAGCCATGATTTGAACTGGTTTTCAGCCTACTTTTTACGTAGTTCCTTTTAACTCTTCTATTACCTTTTATCATTTCTTTTTTAGCGTTTTTACTGATTCTTCTCTCTAGTCTTCTATTTCAATCATTGTCTTAAACACTAGTCTTTATATCTTTCCTTAGTAGCCTTTTAATCCGCTTCTGATATAATTTTTTTCTCGTATTCTATTAAATAAGCTTCTTATGTCAACTTCCTTACCAATCTCTCCTCAGCTAGCTTCATTCTTTTCCAATCCTCATAACAAAGCTTCTTTCCAGGGCTTTTATCAGCTTCAATTGACAATTTCTGCAGAAGTTTTAAGGGAAATTCCTTTTACTCCTCAATGTAATCTTCATCCCGCTTTAAATTGGTTGATTGCTTTTTAAACGGCTCTTTTAACTCGAATTCACAAGCAAGGTATTAAGAGTTATCATACCCGTATCATCCCTTAGACAGTCTTTTCCTTACTGTTTTATCAATCGCATATTTGATTTTTTAAGGTAACTCGAACTATGAAAAGCTGTTTTAGTAGGATATTTGGTGAGATTTTAGAGCACGGAAATACTCCTCAGATGCTATTCTTTTAGGTGGGCTGCTAGCCCAGTTGAATTCTACGGTTTAGTTTTAGGATTAATTGACTGAATGAAGCCCTAACATGTAAATTTTATTTATTCTAATACATTTTAAACTATTTTGTGTATATTATTAGAATTTAGTGTAATTTGTATCGTATTTGTAGTGGAATAAATTATCAAAATTATTATACTAAACATTTGATGAGAGGTTATTTAGTTGATGGCTTTCATCTTCAACTACACTACTTTCAATAAAGCCTTAAATTTCCCTTGCTCTTTGTATGCTATTTGGTTGTGTAAAATCAGGCTATTCCTATTCATTCAGATTTCCTTTGCAAACTGGGCAAAACTGTATAAAAATTACACAAGAACTTTTAATCCACTCATCAATACAAGATTCATGAAAAATATGAAGACACCCTAAGATTCTTACAAATTGACCTTATTCAAAACTATCTAAGCATATAGAACAACACCCTATTTCTTCATCTGATGCGCTATGATCACCCTAATATTCTCTTACTGGGAATTTTTCAGAAATTTTACAATTAATTTAGCTTACTTCTTCATAGCTACTAACTCTAGTAATGTGATATTTCTTGAAAATAACATATGACCCTACTCCTATGCATATAATCATTAATGAAATTATCCCATATACAGCGAAATTAGGTATACCGATATCTGTTAGATTTTAAGAATCGTCTACTTAGCTTATCTTTACATTTACTATAGATGGCTTATTATATTAATTGTAAATAGCTAAATACTAGATCGTTCTAGTCTACTAACTGTTATTATATTCATATGAGATTTTATCTTCTACATCTTAATACATGCTCTAGTAATTATCAAAGAACGGTAAACTTTAGTCGTATTATAACTAATAAATCTAAAAAACCTGTACTTTTCCTTGTTTAACATCTACTTAAACATTGACAGTTTGTTCACTTTTAGGTAGAACTATTGGAAAATATCCTTCTTATTAAAGCGATATTTCATACTAGTTATCAATATGACCGTATTGTCCTTAAATAGAACAGCCAACGCCAAAATACCCCTGATTACATTCACAGTCTTGATTTTCATCGCATGACCCATTTCCACTGCAATTCATATTACATATAGGATATTAAGCTGATCTTAGGCTAATTTTGATATCTGTTACCTCTAAAAAGTGAATAGACACATATTAATCTCAACTATACTAAATTTCATCTTTCCGTAGAGATATACTGAAATTTCCTTTATTTAAAAATCTACCTTTGTGATCAATCTTTGCCCCAACTAGAGCTTGTAACTATTGGGAATAGTAAGGCAATTGGCCCTGTGAATATGCTAGAGTAACATTTTTGGCTACTTGCTCAGAAAGTTGGAGCTCAATTAGATTGTACTCTTTTCTGTCTTTAAAATCTAGTTTAAAGCTTTGTATTGGAGGAATCATGCTCTACTCTATGGGTTAATCCTCTATAAGCCAATTATATTCTTACGAAAGGGCTTCTACGATGAGGATGATAAAAATTAGTGAACTGTATACCATATTTTAAATACAGATACTTTAAAAGATAAAATATCAAAAATTTCCTGTTTTATTTACTTTGAACTTTATTTCAGAATTACTGTAGATTTAATTAAATTTTTGAATATAAATAATTGAATTACTATTCCAAAAGGTTGAATTAATTTGATGATTATTACAACATTTCTTATTAACATTTAAGATTTGAGTAAATTTATTAACTATTCAATTTCCTGTAAAATATACTTTGATATATTAATAAATGCTTTATAGGAAAATTATAAAGTACAAAATACCATTATATTTAATACATAATTTAACAAATGTCTAACTTTACTTAAAAGCTGTAAACTAATACTAACTAAGAATCTCTATGAAAATACTTATCAAAAAGATACTTTTTCACAAATGCTTCCATTTTTTAAGTGTTTTGTATGTCAGTATAATGTCTACCCTTATCCCCTTTTACAATGCATCTTATAATCCTAATTTAAAATTACCTTTTATTGACTCTTATTACCTCTTTTAATCCAATTTCAAATCCATCAGATTCCAGCTACTCAAAAAATACTTTGCCTACTTTCTTTACTATTGCCTTCACAAAGCTTCTAAACTACATATCAGATGTTCTTTGCTAATCTGCCATTATTATTAGTTAATAAAAAGGTTTGGAATGAGATATACTCAGATTACTGTATCTAATATTAAATCATTTTTCTAGAACACTTCCTAAAACAATTTAACGAAAAAATTACATTAGTTAAATATCAAAACACTGTGATTCTTGACTTAGACTTTCTAACTCAACAAAAATAGGCAATCGTCTGAACTTATCATATGAGTTATGTCGACTTATATCAGTAGAGCTTGATGCTGTCTTAATTGTAGGCCTTAAACACTTAAGAGAATCATCGTTTTATAGTTACATCTGTTTTAGGATCTTAGACCTTTTATCTTAATCTTCTCTTAATTCGAAATATCCATGAGCAAAGGTGCATTTGTCACCAAACTCACAATATCCGTTCTCCCAGTTCTTGCATACTTCCGTTTTATATCTGTAAGCTTATTGAGGAGGCTTGGGGGCTTTTTTTGCGGACTTAAGGCAAGTAGTTTTACGATTATTTCTAAAGGGTTTCATTTTTTATATTTAGTTTAAGAGGGAAAGTACGTATTTAAATTTTAAATTTGGAGGGATATTTATGAATATCAAAATTTAAATGTGATTTAAGGAATTAATGATAAGAGGTGTACAGATTAACTACTTTAAATTAGTAAGAGGCATTTGGTTGTTTCTAAAATTAACTTTTTGTATACAAGGATAAACTAGTCTGAAATTAGGACAATTTTGGAGTTGCCTAAAGCTTTGTTTTTAGCATACACCATGTTTAATTGTAAATCTATGCATTATAGTTAACGTTTTGTGTATAACTACTGGTAAAATAATAATGTATGCAAAAACAAGACTTTTAAAATATACAGTAATATATGAGTTTTATTAACACCAATTATTAAAATTTATTTTGTTACTACCTTTATATCAATCAAGTCTAGATTTTCTAGCTTTAACATACAATTATGGCATAATGAACGGCTTTATCTGATCTGTTGTAATGTTAGCAACGACTAACTAAAACGCATTATTTACATAATGTGAGCTTACTTCATTGATTACAATATTACTAAAGTTTATCTCTCCATTTTCATTCATTTCAACTTCAGAAGTTCCTCTTAAAATACTTTTTCCGGATAAACTTTTATTCAAATAACATGGAGGATTATCCATAGTAAAGATTCCTATCTAAAATCTGGAATTATCCTGGCTATAGTAAGGTTATCCAAACTCATCAATCAAGAAACATTTCATACTAAATCCTTTTTCTTTATATTTGATCATTGTAAAATTTTATGAAGCAAGTCTAATGTAGCCTTGAAAACCATTTTTACTGGCGGTTTCGAATGCTTGTCTTATTAGAGAATTATTATGCATCTATATGCTATTTTTGGAGTTAAGAATAGATCTGCTAGCTGACTACTACACAATATCTATCATTTTGTCTAAGTCCTACTCCATCTGATGATTTTCTTCGATTAAACTATCTATTATCTACTAATTTCTTTATAAAACACCAACAACTTATTGATCTTATTGCGGAGCATAAGGCATGTAAGAGTACTATTGTGGAACCATTCCATTATAATAGTTCTATCCATACTAATTCATAAAATACTGATAATTTTATCAATTCTACGACATTTAATTATTATATGCTTTTTATAAATAATAAATATCAGAACTTCATATATTGAAAGTAAAACACAATGCATAGTGGTAATTGCTCACTTCTACAAGGATTAGAAAATAAGAGTTAAAATTTAGTTTTATAAACGTGGACATGGTAAAAGAGTTGCTTGTTCTGCAACTATAGCACTAAGACTCTTACAGACATAAGTACACTGCTAAACAATACAAATCTGAGAAATGAAAGAGGGCTTACTTTAATAGAACTATAGTAAGCAGGGACACTAAGAACTGTTGGAATCTAAGTTGATCACAGCCTGGCTAATAACACTTTATCCCTTGAAGCCTAAGAAGGAGTTAATTTACAATCTATATAATAAATATGTCCTTACGCGAGTAAATTGAATCTGATATAAGAAACAACAGTATCTAATTCTACAGCAAGACCTACTGTGGTTTCTGTGGCCAGGCTAAGCAAGTACTGAACAAACTTGGAGTGTAATTCAATGTAGTAGAACTTGACCAGACAAGCAATGGCGACCAGATTCAGCAAGAGCTTGCTTCTATTACTTAACAACGCACTGTTCCTAACATCTTTATTGCAGGCTAACATATAGGAGGATGCAGTGAGCTTTAAGATAAATTGAGATCAGGACAAGTTCAAGAAATTTTGAGATCCAACAACATTTCTTTTAGTGGTTAGTTACATTAGATTTTATAAAATGTTTCCTATACCTGTAAAAAAAGCGCATTTTGTACAGATATCCGACGGCCCACCTTAGAACTACACTCGGCTGAGTAAACTAGGAGATGGTGCATATGGAATAGTATATCTGGCAAGGCATAATACAACTGGTTAGCTTAGAGCAATTAAATAAATACTAAAATCAAAAATTACTTAGGATGAACGTATGTAAAATGAGATTCAGATTTTAAAACAAGCTGATCATCCTAATATTGTCAAACTGTACGAAATATGCGAAGATAGGAGAAATATTTACATGATTACTGAGTACTGTGAAGGAGGAGAGCTATTTGATTACATAGTAAGTAAAAATAGACTGTAGGAAATAGAAGCTCGTGATTTTTTCCTTTAGATACTTTCTGCTATTAATTATTTACACTCGCAAGGACTTTGCCACAGAGATCTCAAGCCAGAGAATCTGATGCTTTAATAAAAGAACACAGATCACCCTGTAATAAAACTAATTGATTTTGGACTAGCAAGATCGTATACTGGAGGCCTTATGAATTCTCAGGTGGGGACACCTTTCTACATAAGTCCTGAGGTGCTAAGTGGGTAGTATAACAATAGTACTGATCTATGAAGTGCTGGGGTTATACTATATATAATGTTATCAGGGTACCCTCCTTTCTTTGGTTAAACAGAAAAGGAAATCTTAACTAAAGTAAGACAAGGCCAATACGACTTCAGAGGAAGGTAATGAGCTAATGTATCATAACAAGCCAAGGATTTAGTGCAATCCTTACTGTAAACCGACGCAAATTACAGATTAAACGTAACATAAGCGTTAAGTCATGAATGGTTTTAATTAAATCAGCAATCTGAAGAAGCTTTAAACATCGATTTTCTTCAGTTGTTTAGTTTTACAAGAACCAGAAAACTAAGAAAAGCTGTTTTAATATGCATCGCTTCAAAATGTACAGAAAGTGACATCAGCTGAATTCGTAGGAAATTCATGTAATTAGATGCCTCTAATAATGGAACATTAACACTAGAGTAACTGTAAACCGGTATATCTCAATTCTCCGAGGAGGTTGGAGAAGAAGTGAGGCTTTTAATACGGCATATGGAGGTAAATAATACTTAATCTATAGATTATACTGAATTTTTAGCAGCTCTTTTAGACAAAAGCATTTATATGCAGCAAGAGAAACTATACGAGGCTTTTCTACAATTCGATTCAAACGGAGACGGGAAAATAGGGGCAGATGATCTAATTCAAATTCTAGGTGAAAACGGATAAGAAGATGATCGTGAAATATGAGAAGAACTGATAAGAGAGGCAAAAAGAGGAGGGGAAGATGATATAGACTTCAATGAGTTTATCAATATGATGGATATTCGAAAATCAAGCTATTTCCCAATGTCTTCACTTATTTGATAGTAATTAAAATGTGGTCAAAATTGAGAAGTTCATTGAGAAGATTCTCCACTGTGCTTTTAACTGAGGATCAATTAGCTTTGAGGGAATCGGCGTATAAAATCAGTCAGGATGTTATAGCGCCTAAGGCTGCTTAGATAGACAAGGAGAATTACTTGTAAATGGACACTATTTGGCCTAAATTAGGTGAAATGGGCCTATTAGGGGTAACTTGCCCTGAGAAATACGGAGGAAGTGATCTGGGGTATCTCGAGCATGTCCTGATTACTGAGGAAATCAGTAGAGCTTCAGGTAGTGTTGGACTTTCTTATATAGCTCACTCCAATCTATGTCTTAATCAAATTGTTTTAAATGGAAGTGAAGAGCAAAAGGAAAAATATCTACCAAAATTGTGTACTGGAGAGCATATTGGAGCACTTGCTATGAGTGAGTATAATTCCGGAAGTGATGTTGTGTCTATGAGTTTAGCTGCTGTTGAAAAAGAGGGAGGATATGTATTGAATGGAACTAAAATGTGGATCACTAATGGCCCAGATGCAGATGTACTGGTTGTTTATGCTAAAACTGATCCAAAAGCTGGGTCAAAAGGAATAACAGCCTTTTTGGTAGAAAAAACCTTTGAAGGATTTTCTACTAGTGCAAAGCTTGATAAATTAGGCATGAGGGGATCAAATACATGTGAGTTGGTTTTTGAGAATTGTTTTGTCCCCAAAGAGAACATCTTAGGATAACTAAACAAAGGAGTGTATGTACTTATGACTGGACTTAATTATGAGAGATTACTTTTATCAGCAGGGCCAATAGGACTAATGCAAGCAGCAGTCGACGTTGTATTCCCTTATGTGAACTAAAGAAAACAGTTTAATCAAAAACTAATAAACTTTTAAATGATATAAGACAAAGTAGCCCAAATGTATACAAGTTTAGCTAGTAGTAGAGCATTTGCGTATGCAACAGCAATGAGTGCAGATTAAAAAAGAGCCGATAATAAGGACTGTGCTAGTGTATTTTTGTACACTTCATAGTAATCGGTTCAGTTATTATCAGAAGCTATTTAATGCCTAGGTGGATATGGGTATACTAATGACTTTCCTTTAGGAAGGATATGGAGAGATTGCAAACTGTATGAAATTGGAGGAGGCACAAATGAAATAAGAAAATTGATTATTGCAAGAGAGATTGAAAAAGAGTATTCTGATTAGTTTTATTAATCCCAGCCTGTTAAATCAAAGCTTTCATTGTTTTTATTTATTTTTGGAAATTTCACTTGTTGCTTTATAGGGCTTTTCTTCTGTTTAAGTGATCTTCGAGATGTTTACGGAAATTTTGTTGGCTTTATTGAAGGTTTTTCTATTTCCGGCTTTTTGTTTAATATAAGATGTGCATATTTGTCTTTATACTTTTTATCTTGTGCTAGTATCATTGGATTTTGAATCTTCATAGGGGAACTTTTTATTTTATTTTAATTTCTAGGGACTTAAAGCTGTACAATTTTTCTAGTAGTATGGGATCTATAAACAGTAGTTTATCTCAATTTTACAGGTGAATTATGCTATGTTAAAGGCTAATTCACTCTTTTAGTCTTCTTTTTATAATTAACAGTTTGAAATTGATAAGAAGGCATAAATCTGTTCTTGATTGAAATAACCTTTTAATCCAGCATAAATTATTGTCTTATTAAATTATCAAAGATTTTATCGTTTTATTGGTGGTATGATTTTACATTTAATTCTGGGTGATTCTTAGATGCTAAATTTAGTAGTTTTCAAAGAGAATTGTTGTTTTGTTAGCGCAGTGGTTGGACTTTCAAAGAGCCTTCAGATTAGCTATATCCATTCACGTATTAAGAGAATTATTAGCGAGTTGGGGTTTATTTTCACATGTTTTTGTATTATGAATAGTAGAATATTTTTGAAAATAACTCAAGTTCCACCTAAATTATATGCAGTTATATTGTGTAAAAATAGATATAAATTAGGATACTATCCTCATAGTTTGTAATGAAAGCTCACATATACTCAAAAGAAATTAAAATGGTCATTTAAAAAGCTATAACAATTAACTATGAAGGCCTTGCATATGAATTTTATTATTTTAATAGAAATACTTTTATTATACGTCTTCTTTACTATACAGCATTTCTAACTAATTCAAAGCACCTATGAAATAACTGATTTTGCATACAAGGCGCCTTTTCTTCTTTCCACCTTTGAAAATAACACCTATCTCACTACAAAAGCATACATAATCACAGCTTTCTATAATCTCTATAAAAACATTTTCCTACCATAAAATATAAAATGCAGTAGAACCTATTAAATGCCATCAATAGGATACAAGACATCCAAGCCACCGCAAGAATTAGCTTTAACTTTGATCTTCCTCAAATAGTGGTAGTTGGAGCTTAATCCACCGGTAAAAGTAGTGTTTTAGAAAGCATAGTGGGAATGGACTTCCTACCAAGAGGTTCGGGAATAGTGACCCGTATGCCTTTAATCCTATAACTGTAGCAAATTCCTGAAGGAGAGTAAGAGTATGGTGAATTTCTTCATAAACAGGGGAAATAGTTCACCAACAACACTTAAATAAGAAATGAAATACAAAAGTACACTGATTAAATAGCGGGATCTTCCAAGAACATCAGTTCTTAGGAAATAAGACTTAAGTACTACTCTCCAAGAGTTATTACCTTAACTATGGTTGATCTTCCAGGGTTGACCAAAAATCCTGTGTCTGGGCAGCCTGGTGATATAGCTGATTAAATAAGATAATTAGTATAGAAATACGTAGAGAAGCCTAATGCTATAATTTTAGCAGTAACATCTGCTAATACAGATATTGCCAACTCAGATTCACTGGAAATCGCTAGAGTATATGATCCAAAGCTAGAAAGAACCGTAGGAGTTTTAACTAAAGTTGATATAATGGATCAGGGGACGGATATAATAAGCGTTATTAACGGTAGTGAGTATAGACTAACGTTAGGATACACGGCTGTTAAATGCAGAAGCTAAAATGATATTTTAGGAATGAAAACTATCGACTAGGCTTTGCAGGATGAAGCTAATTTCTTTTAATCTCATCCACGGTACTCATAGATTGCGGATGAAATGGGAGTACCTGTTTTATCTCAGAAATTGTAAAACATTTTAATTGACCATATTCGAATCCAAATGCCATAGCTTATGGAATTAATAAATCAAAAGTACGATTAGTTAAGTGAAAAATAATAAGAATATTTAAAAATACAAAAAGATCTGAGAAGTTCACCCTCTGAAACTGCTATTTTAGCTTCTGTTAAATTTAAAGAGGAACTTACAGATCTTTTTGAAGGTAGAATAGTTAATGAATAGAATATCAATGGAGGAGCATTAATTTTTTACGAAGTAACACAAAGATTGTAAAATACACTAGCAGGTGTACAACCTAATTTTAAAAGTTAAAATATGAATATAGGTAATCATTTGATAAATTCAGCGGGATATAAAGGAAATATTTAAATAGATGTACCCTTTTTTGAATAATAAATCAAGTAAAAGCTAAGACTAATAGAAAAGCCTTGCTTAGATTGTGCTAGAGAATGTTTTAGAATAATATAAAAATTTGAATAAAATATATAGCTTCCATAATATTAAGCATATCCAACACTAAAATAACTATTTCAGGCGAATTACAATAATTTTATGAGATAATAATATGAAAAAGTAAATTAGGAGATTCAAAACTTAGTGGAAAATGAAAAGGCTTTGATCAATTTTGAAATTAATGATGTATAATTTAACCCAATAAAAGTATCAACCAAAAAAGACTTTGTATACAATTAACAAGGGCAGGGAATTGATGGTTTGCCAAAAATTTCAGCAAATTTTAGCCAAATGGATTTAAGTTAAGAATAATGAAATAAATAGGAAACAAAGATGGAATAAATGCTGAGAATGTATTTTGAAAAGTTGAAAGATATTTTTGCTAATATCGTTCCTAAAATAATAATCAAAAATATGATTCATCAACCTAAAGAACAGATATCTGAATACTTTACAGTGAATATTGCTGATGAAAACATGAAAAAAAATGAACATGCATTTTAAAATAAATAACTATAAAACTAAATTGAAAGAGGAATACGAGATTTCGAAGCAATCAAGAGAATCAGGGATGAAGTTGAAAATATCCATTTTTGAAGTTAGTTTAATGCTAGTTCTTAGTTATACTATCTTATTAATATTTATCTCATATGCAAAACTACTAAATAGAAATAAAATGGCTAAACACAACTATTTTCCTGTATTTAAGCCTTTGAATTGTATTATAATTAATGTTAAAGGAGCTATTAGAGATCATAAACAAAATCCAAGACAGTCTTGCTAAGGCTTAAGTTCCCTACATGCTTGATCTTCCTTAAATAGTGGTAGTAGGGGCTCAGTCAACAGGTAAAAGCAGTGTATTAGAAAGCATAGTTGGCTTAGACTTTCTTCCCCGAGGCTCAGGAATAGTAACAAGAATGCCTCTAATACTACAGCTACAGACAATTCCCTAGGACTAGTAAAACTACGGAGAGTTTCTCCATTTACCAGGATAAGTGTTTACAAGCAATACTGATATAAGAGATGAGATATAGAGATATACGTAATAAGTAACAGGGTCATAGAAAAACATTAGCCATGAGGAAATAAGGCTAAAGTACTGCTCATCGAAGGTTGTAAATCTAACCCTAGTAGATCTCCCTGGACTTACTAAAAACCCTATACAAGGCTAATCGCTTACAATTGTCCAGGAAATACGATAATTAGTGGAAAAGTATGTGCAGAAACCAAATACTCTAATACTTGCAGTCTAATCAGCAAACACAGATATAGCAAACTCAGATGCCTTAGAAATCGCAAGAATTTATGACTAAAACTTATAAAGAACCGTTGGAGTTTTGACTAAAGTGGATATAATGGACCAGGGGACTGATGCTATAGAGGTTATTAATAACGGGTAATATGAGCTAACTTTAGGATATACTGCCGTTAAATGTAGAAGCTAATTAGACATACAATAAAACAAGTCTATAGCATCTGCTTTATAAGACGAGGCTAACTATTTCCTGAATCATCCAAAGTACAACTAAGTTGCAAGTTAAATGGGAATTCCTGCTCTTTCTAATAAGCTGTAAAATATACTGATGAATCATATTTAATATCTTATGCCACAGTTTAGGAAATCTGTCATAGAGAAGTATGAATCTATTGCTTAAAAAAGATTAAAGCTCAGTGAGTCAGCAGAGGATTTGAAAAGATCTCCTACTGAAATAACATTAGCAGTTTCTAAAGGATTTGAGGAGGAACTCATGAGTATCTTAGAAGGTAAAAACATAGACTATAGATCAGATGTTTTATAGGGAGGTGCTCTTATCTTCTATCTAATACGCTACAGGCTCTAGCTAGATTTAGATAAAATAAAGCCAACAATAAGCTCCAATGATGATTTTGCTGTTTTACTGTTTAATTCAGCTGGGTATAGAGGACATGTTCAATTCTCCTAGTAGTTGTTTGAAGATATCATTTCTAAGTAAATTGACAGGCTTTTCAAGGTATGCAAAAAGTGCGCTTAGGTTGTATAAAACAAGCTAATCGATTTTGTAGAAACTATTCAACTAAGCCAGTATAATGCTTACCCGAGATTAAAACAAAATTTAAAGAACTTATTTGATAACTTCTTATAGGAGAGATATGAAAGAACTATTGAAGAGTTGTTCGAGCTGATTGAAGACGAGAAAGCTTTAGTTAACTTTTAGCTCAATGAGGTTGAAAATGAACAGATGATAGTAGACGGGATTGAAGACTTTAAGTTTTTTGAGGATAAAAGAGATGCTGAGTATTTTGATTAAAAGTTTAAGTAAAATAGCTCTTAGATTTTCAATAATCCTTAACCTTTCAATAGAAATGCTTAGCATATGCAATAATCTAAAGAAGAAAAAAAGAAAAAGCCTATAACTGATATTATTAAAGAATAGAAAGGTAATGGGGAAATTTCATTTGATTAGATCAGAATCCGCTTTGATATTGAACAAAAAGAGGGGAGTATGGTTCCTTAAAATCAAGTTCTGCAATCTATCTAGTCTTATTTTGAAAAAACTAAACAAATACTGGCAAATATGGTACCAAAGATTATTGTTAAGAATATGGTAAAGAGGGTTAAAAGTAATTTGTCATAGTATATCAGCGTGACTGTGATTGATAATATGGAAAAGTATAAGAACAACTTCTTCAAAAATAGTTTGCTGTAGTAGGAGATTGAGCAGAACTAGAAGGAGTATGATGCTATTTTGGAAATCAAAAGAGAGATTAGCAACATACAGTTAGTTTGATAATTATTTTTCACATTCAAGTTGTAAATTTACTTTAAAATTATCTCACTATATTAGTATACTTTATTTCATAATAATAACTTTCAGTTTCAACTAAACACAGTAAAATTATTAATATTTGGCCTTTAATGCATCCCAGTTAGCTTTATCTATAAAACACAATATAAACATTTATTCGCGAAAATTACTAAAATAAAAAAATGAACAATGCTAATTTTAGAAAGGGTAAATAAGCAGCAAGGCTAAATACAAGCAACATTATGAATTTAATAAATCCTGGTCAGTCTAACTCTCCTACTCTAGTGCCAACCATACCTACTAGAAATGTTTAAAGATCTAAAACAATGCCACAATAACGCACTGAAGCTGAAGAAGAATCTCTTGACTTTAGGTAGTTAAGTAATTATATTTTCTCATATTATGAGATTTATTCAGTTAAAACGTGCATATTAGTTATTAAATTGCAAATTGCTTGATTTTATGCTTAAATTAAGTAAAACAAACTGTAATTATTAAGAAAATTATGAGAATTAGTTCTCTATATTTCTCCCTACATTTTAAAAATACACTCATATATTAACCACAATACTTTCCTGATTGAACTACTTAAACCCTCCCTCCTTAACTAATATTCAATAAATCCTACTTCTTTAACCTCCTCCTTCATTACACTCCAAAAGTAAAGCTTTCGAAAGATTTAATAATTAAAAATGCAAGAAGAAGATAAAATAATAACAGTCTCAGCCCGAGACCCTTAAAACACCGGTCTCTAACGTCTCCAGAAGCTCTAAAGCATGGAGCGTTAGAATTTCCAAGGCCTAGATGTAGACTGTGTAGGAAAAGCAGGCACATCGATTCAAAATCCTCCCTCCCCAAGTCCTTACTTATCTTCCTATATAGAAAAATCCAACTAACTATGTCGAGGAATAATGGAGCAAGAGGAAAACTAAGAAGAATTTCTAGACTTTCACCCTTTGACTGAAATGAGTTAACTAAGGGAGGGAAATTTGAAAATTAATTTCCCAGACAGCCTGCAACGAGAAAAGCTGCTGTACCGTTTCATAAAAACAGACGGAAGACTAGTAAGAACGATTCTAGAAACCCAGCATAATTTTCGTTCAACTGACTCCCACGACTGGAACTTAATATGACTTTCCTCAAGCGCCCAGCCTTATCTATACGAAGGACTGAACGAGTACCAAAGGGTAAACCATTTCCCTAACTCAGCGGACATAACTAGAAAGGATCGTATGAATTAGTCACTTTATAACATGAGGCAAAAGTTTGGAGATGAGGCTTTTGATTTTGTGCCTGAGACCTTCACACTTCCCTAAGAGTATAATAAAATGATGCATTATTTTCACTATAATAAGAAGAGAACAATGTGGATTGTAAAGCCTAGCTGTTCTTCGTAG
Source organism: Condylostoma magnum (assembly GCA_920105805.1). NCBI lineage: Eukaryota > Ciliophora > Heterotrichea > Heterotrichida > Condylostomatidae > Condylostoma > Condylostoma magnum. The sequence goes on from CAKKTI010000019.1 coordinate 50,331, forward strand.
GGTAGGGGAATTTTTATAACTGATAATTACCATGAGTTTCCTACTGATGAGAATGTTGTGGTGTGTAGATATATAAGTAACCCGTTGCTTATAAACGGTCTGAAATTTGACCTAAGGATATATGTGATTATAACCTGTTATGATCCTTTAAGAATTTATGTATATCCGGAAGGCCTGGCTAGATTTGCAACAGTTCCTTATAGATCTGAGGACTGTAAAAACAAGTTCATGCATTTAACTAACTACAGTATTAATAAAAAACATGAAAATTTTGTATAAAATGACGATGAGACCAGGGATGATGTTGGTAGTAAGTGGTCTATGTCCGCTTTGTTTAAACATTTAGAGGAGGTAGGAATTGACACTAACCTTATATGAAGCAGAATTTATGACCTAATAATCAAATCAATCCTAGCAATAGAGCCTTAGGTGGTAGATGGAGTCAGAAGGTACGGGCTTTGCAGGTCGAATTGCTTTGAATTGTTTGGGTTTGATGTACTTTTAGATTCTAATTTAAAACCGTGGCTATTAGAAGTAAATTTATCACCTTCATTAGGAACGGATTCACCTTTGGACCTGTTTATCAAAAGTAGCGCTATATCTGATATATTTAATATGGTAAGGATTGTAGCTTATGATAGAAGAAGAGAGGCTTAGTTAAAAGCTAGGAACAGGTTGAGAAATAAAAGACTAAGATAAGAGTATTAAGCAAACGGGTGTTAGTGAGATAAGAAAAAAGACGTGCTTTCATTTGTAAAGACTAATAAATTTAGAGAGATTTTAAAGGAAACTTTGATTGAACAGCAACGCAAGGGCCATTGTATAAGAATTTTCCCATCTAAAGGATCTGATATTTATTATTAGTACTTCTAAAGTCCAAAAATATCTAACCAGGCATTGTACTATGCCCTTTATACTAACATGATGAATACTAAATCTGAGTTTCCTCCAAAGCAGCTTAAAATATAAGAAAAGGAAGTTGAAAAGCCAAAAACTCCTGTGTAGAAATAAGAAGAAAGCATTGTTATTACCGGTGATGATATATTAATTGAATATGTCTCTAGAGTGATGCATGCTTTAAAGTCTATAGACCCTGTAAAACCTTCCTGGATTGATGCTATTGAAGGCTTTGTTAGCCACTAAGTCTGGAATAACTCTCAACCTGAGTTTGAAAGGAGTTGGTAAAATTTGAATTTCAGATTAGAGGAAATGAAGGAGCGTAGGTAAAAACTGTTTTAATAAGGAGGAGGACAGGACCCTAACTAGAAAAGAGCAATTATAAGAGGATTTTCAGCTTTGTAATTAGAAGAAATGCTGAAAAAGACTTCTAAAGAAGTTGCTAAAGAGCTTGTTAGCTTTTTAATTGATTTTGACGGTAGTGGAATTCTAACTGATATTATCAGATGGCTTTCTCTTGGCAAAAACTCATAGACTAGTAGAAAATAGACGATTTAGAGCAGTACACCGGATAGAAGTCCATTTTCAACTAGAAATATTGTAGAGCGTATAAGAAGATAGTATGATTATTAATTGTTTTCATTTGTTAATCTATTATTCTCATAAATAATTTAGCTTTTATGGATTTAAATAATAAAAAATGGATTCTACAGCTAATTATGCTAAACTTGACTCTAATAGAAGCTGGACAACTAGAACTTTCTCACCCCTCACTCCAGGTTGCATCAGAGGCTCAATCTTTACTCTTCTTTCTTCTATAATAGGAGCAGGAATCCTTGGGATTCCATTTGCAGAAAAGCAATGTGGTGTATTTCTAGGAACAATCATCTTAATTCTGAGTGGAATAGCCTACTGCTTATTCTACGTAGCACTAACCTTCGCCTTAGACAAGTACAATATCCCAGACTATGTTTAAATATGCAGTCATGTCTTCGGCTAGGTGGCTCGAAGAAGTGCAGAAATTGCTATAGCTGCAAAGTGCTTTGGAGCAATTACATCTTACATGGTTCTAGAAGCGAAATTTACATCAGATGTCTTAATAGAGCTAGAAATTCTACCCACTGAGTACTTACAGTGGTATAGAATCATACTGATAATCGGTTGCAATGTGGTTATATGGTTTCCGTTGGCAATTCCGTAGAAGATATCAGCACTGAGATACGCTTCAGTGCTAAGTGTGTTAGGTGTGACTTATATTACCATGGTTGTGTTATTCAGTGCTCCTTACTTTATATCGTAAAATGCTAATATATCCAGTCAAATAGTCTACATTAACTTTGATAGGAGCTTTTTGAACGCTATGGGAGTTTGCTTTTTTGCTTATAACGGAGCTCATAATGTACCAACTGTTTTTAGGGAATTGCAGAATAGAAGCTTAAGGAGAATGAAGAAGGTATTGTATAGGGCTTATACAATTTTAATCGTTTTGTCTGTATTGCTGGGAGTTCTTGGGTATTTGTCTTATTTGGACGCCACTCCTCCTTTGATTGTTAACAGAGAAGTAAAGGAGGGGTTGGACTGGCCAATGATAGTGGGAAGAGTGTTAGTATCGGGGTATCTGCTAGTAGCTGTGCCGATTAATATAAATCCGTTAAGACAGGCTGTCTAGTAGTTTATAGCCGGAGATGATTTTGAGTATAATGGAGTAAGATATTTCTTAGTTACTATTGGTATACAAATATTAGCATGTATTACAGCGATTTTGATACCTGATATTTTGGTATATTTTAAGTTTATTGGAGGAATTTTCTGTACTTATTTAACTTTTATATTGCCAGCTTTACTGTTTTGGAAGGCCAAGGAGTCAGGAGTACTTAGAGTTATAACTCTTATATTTGCGTTAATTTTCGGATTAATTGGACTAGCCTCGGCTTTAGATATATTCATTTAGTTAGTAAAAACAGAATTATTTTATATGAGTAAATATTATTAGGTTAGAAGATGGGGTAAGCATGCAATTTAAATTGTAGAAATGCACAAATTACCACTGAAGATTCTGAGGAGTTCAGTCTTAGTTAGTACTATTAACCATCTAGTAGTATTACAACAGAATAAGAAGAATGAACTGGCTTTTAAAGAGAAATTCTAGATACTTGTATGGTTTATGAGTTAGAACTACCTAATTAATCAAATTCTGAAAGCTCTAGTATTAAAAAAACTGAAGATAAATAGGTTAAATATTGTAAAATTTATCGTTATTATGTTCTAATCATGTTGTTACTTTGACTTAGGAAATTAAAGCATTTAGATTAAAAAAATGTGGTTCTTTTTAAACAACTGATTAACTAGTTTTAATTAAAAAGCTTTTCAATTGATACATATTTAGATATACTCATAATAATTTGATCTAATTCATAGATTACCTAAACTACTCTAATCCGTAATTGACAAGAGCTGAGAGATTTGGGGCTCTAAAAGTAGCTTGTACATTTAGATTTAAAGCCTGAACAAATAGATTGAACTCAGAGGAATCGAAACACCTGGCAAAATCTCTTCTTATGGTGTTCACAAAAGGAACTTAACTAGCAACCATATTAGCTTGCATTGATGCCATTTCCAGTATATCTTTAACTCCTGGTGCTCCTAATGATTAGAATCCTCCATTGATCATCTCCTTTAGTTAGGATGGTAACTGATCAGGTCCAGCAACTTAAAGATTCAAGTCAAAGCCGCTCAATCCTAGTCCAATTCCCACATTAATAAATTCTGATGAATTGCGTTTATCTTCAACCATCAATGATAACATCTCTGATTAAAATCTAGCAAATGCATTAGAAATTTTTACTGTTTTTTTGATACTAAAATCAGTCAAAGCTAGATCTACTAGATTCTCATTGTTGGCTATTTCTTTAGGTCCTTTGCTAAGATTAACTTCTATCTCGGCACTTTAATCATTAGCTAGGAAAGCTTTAGCAATTTTTAGCTCTCTTTCTTGTAATTAATCAAATTAGGCTTGGGGAATGGTGATTGTGGCAAATGCATATGCATAACCATTTGCAGCTCTGAACTTCCAGTCGAGTACCATAGCAATCATTGCACCAAGTCTCCTATCTTAGGAAGTTAGTAAGCTTTGCATTTTTTGAATAGCGCCTTATAAGACGTCCTTAGCATCTTCTTAATCAACTCCTTCATTTAGTTTCAATTTTTCTACTAGAACAACCTGATTTTCTTATAGTTCAATTCCTCCTACGCTTAATGCTTCTTGTAGTTCGGTGTTATTAGATGTGCTAGCTCTCACTCTAACCCCCAGTCCTTCATCTCCTGGATTTCCCACAGAAATGTTTACACTACCTTCAATGAATTCAGAATTACTTTCTAGCTCTCTAAGTAACTCTAAATTAGCATTTTTAGCGATTCCAATAGCCTTTGCATTCAGATAAGATACTTTCTTCATGAGTCCCTTCTTACCCTATCTCCCTGCTTTCCACCAGGCTTTGAACTCCTCTAAGGAAATCTTTCCATCCTTGTTTTCGTCTAAGTCCGCCATAATCTCCTCTAACTCAGAGCTATTAAGCTCTACTCCCAATTACCCAGAGACTTGTTGAAGTTCATTGAGATCAATGAAGCCAGAATTATCCCTGTCAAAATCATTGAAGATTTTATTGATTGCTTCGTCTAGATCCTTGTCCATTTAGACTAACCTATCAAGGAAATTATCAGCGTCCTCATTGATTAAATTGGTGTTGAATCTTGGGCCGAGCAATAAATCATCTGGAGAAGCACCCGTTTAAAATCTGCTGAACTTATGAGTAGTAGTTTAAGAGTACTTTTCCATAAGCTGGATGGTGTTTTAGGCGAAGCTCTCTCCTTCAGTTTAGTAAAGAATTACTACATCAAAGCTCTTAGGCAGACGCACTGAACTTAGGTCTTGCTCGCCATGGATTTTGAATACAGTGAAGTCTATGCCCTGGGCATTGAAGGTATCTATTAGGCCGTTGGTACCTTGATCGGAGCCAAATAGTTCGCTAATTGATTAATTGTATTCAGTGTTAGTGATTATCAGGATTGATAAGCTGGAAGACATTTTATTATAAACGTGGTAGAAATTGAACTAGATAAAATGGAAAATTTTACCCAAACTAATGGAAAATATGTGTAAAAAAAGTTTTAGTTATAGGCCCAATTGTTTGATATTTTATTTATATAAGATATAATTGTTATTTCTCAGATATATTCAACTAGTAATTCTTTGGAAGCTTGATAACACTAAAATAAGCTATTGTATAGCATGATAAACATTAACTTATATAATAAATATCACTATTGGAGCTAAATTTATACTTTGGAAGAGCTAATTGAAATTATGCTTTTATCCTATTACAATAAATTTACACGATTTAAAACTAAAGATCTCAAATATATAAGAGTTCTTATTCTTTTATTATCTCAGTTTGAAATGATTATTAAAATTTACAACTAAACACACAAAGTTATGATTATGCCATGTTAATTTTTTCACTAAATTGTTTTCTTTATGCCAATTTTTGTTATAAATTAAATAAATGGTACTATGATCTTAAACCAAACAACATAAAGTTGTTTATATATATATTTCCCTCGTATGGTCATTTACATATGAAAACTTATCAGTAGATTAAATAATAACTGGATATATAGAATATCCTTGAATAGAAATATGAATATACTAGAAAAGGAGTTTATAAATTTTATGAGAAATACACATAAATTATGTTGGAACTTTTAGATACTTAGATGGAAATACATAAATTTACTTTAGAAGCCTCATTATAAAAAGTATGACTATTTGAATAACTTATTAATAGATACTGTTAGAATCAACAGATGTAAAGTTTAATTCACAGTAAATATAAGTATGATAAGTAATAAAACAACAAAGTGACTATAAGATTATGTCTGGGATACTTAAAAAGAAATATAATCCTGTATGAATGGTAGTGCCAATCATACTCTTCAACTAAATAAGCATATCTGTGTATTGTATTATAAAGGAAGTTATTTTGCAGGATTGAAGTGTGGGCGTACATTCTTTAAATACAATATACAGGCTTTTTATAGACGTCTAGGTAACAAGGCTCAAAGTCTATATACTTAACCTGTTCAATACTCTGTATAAGTTAGAGTATATGAAGAAACAGTCGAATAAGAAATTCAAATTGAATAGTAGTTTTTAATAAGGACACAATATAATTTGTTTGCTCACATTAATTCTAAATCTAGTAAATAGTTTAATCTTCTTATAATAAAACAAAAACTATAAGATTAACTAAACTACAAGTTTGCTTTCTTCCGAATTATTTTCTTGTCGTATTGTAATAATTTGTTACTTTTGATACACTTAATGATAGTAGCTTACTTATTCGTTAATTATTTCTTCTCTTTCCTTATAAAATACATCCAACCCATGTATACCTACTGCATATCTTAGCAATGATTAAATTTATACTTTTTTAGGAGATATCAATATACTATTTGTTCTTTTCAAAATGTAAAAAATAATAGCAGGACAACTAATCGTACCTATTATTCCAACTACTATCAATGCAATAAAGTTGTATTGATCACTAATATCTGATGTAAAATGGATTACTAAAATGACAAGCACAGCAATTAAAGTTGAAAATGCTTGAACCATTCTGATTCTTTTATCGTTAAAAGTAATCATATAAAGACATATCAAAGACTAGATAGAGAGTAATATCACGCAAACTATCAGTTACATTTGAGAGTTAATGATGAAAAGACTAGTTGAAACTATAAAAGTGAGCTTGAAAATGGTCTTTTCTAATAAGAATTTCTATTATGCATAGAGATTCCTTATATAGAATTAGAAATTATTATGGCTAAAGATTGCATTATAAGCAACTATAATGTACGCCAAATAGGTAACTATTGCCAATAAAAAATAGATTGTATGCTCTTCCCACCAACATGGGATGTCACATTCATACTCTAGGTTTAATTTGTCACTGGACTCTCCTTCAAAGCAATAAAATGGTGTTATAAGCATTCTAATTGCAGGAAAGAAGAGGATATTACATCCCAACGGAATAAGAGTCTCTCCACATCTAGCTAGATAGTAAAATTGCATTTTCTCCTTTCTAAAAAAGAGATAGCAAAGATAGTAATAAACTATTCAACTAACAATAAGGCAAATTGTTATAATATAGCAAACTTGATAGCTTAGTCCAGTAAATTTGATATCTACGTCATATGAAAGCGCAGCAAGTGTTAAAAGGGCTTTCAAGGGATGATAAAGATGTGTGTATTTGACACTTGCTTATATGTATTGAATTGTTTCTATTAACATTCCTAGCACTATCATCAAATCTTGCCATGTATATAATTTTTAGCTTTGGATATCATCTACTTCTTATTTTTCAATCTTAAAATACTTAACAATTACAATGATTATTGATATCACCATTAATGAAAATATTAAGATAAGTGATACAATCTATCCCTAACTGATCTTATCTTCATTCCTGTAATGACAATCATGGGAGGTGTCAACTATATCTGTAGGAATTTCAGTGCTTCCAGTTATTCACACATGCTCATAATTTTCATTTTTGTATTCGATGAATTTAAAATCCATCGTAGAAAATCTATAAAATCATCTTATAAGCACTTAATCATCTTCATACATGATACTTTAGTAATCCATGTAGGGTTAATAAAGAGAATTTAGATTCTACTATAACCTAAGTTTTCCATTGCATCCGGGTACTGAAATCGCACTCATGATATCTCTAATTATATAAGGATTTTCATAATCTAGACCTCTCAGCAATGCGTAGTCAATACTATGTACTAGAATGATAACTGAGTTAGCCATAAAGCATTGATAATCGATCGCAGTTCCATGTTTCTCTACTATCTTTTCCTTTATTCAGGGACCTTCTTCTATCTAGAAATTTAACTGAGTGTTAGATATAGCTCCTTGATAAAATTCTTTTAAGTACTCGAATCCTTATGGCACAAAATAGCTTTCATCAAAGATAACGAAACTTGAATAAATATATCTATTTTTATAGCCTCTATTATACAAAACACTTGGTAGAAAGTATATTGTATAGGAAGAGGCAACGGAAAACAAGATTCTAGAGTCTTTATCTATAATTTAATCAATTTTATCAGAGTATTTTTCTTCTAGCTCTTCAGGAGATGTTAAAACTATCTTAGAGAAGTTATAGTCTTCGTTCTATATTTCAATTTCATATTACTTGGAATACTTCTAACAGAGAGAATACTCATAGCTTAATATAAAATCGTTATCTAATAATACATGTTTTCAATTTAGCTTCTTAAACATTTAAAAAGGAAACTTTAAATATTCTCGAAAGTCTGGAAGTAGGCCTGCATAAAGTGGATACTTATCTCTTTCACTTAATTAGTCATATCCATCCAACCCACAGACTAACAGTACTTCAATATCTAAATCTCTCATAGCTTAAATAAGAGTAGGTAAGCTATTTACCCACCAGTTATAAACCCAGGCTATGCCAAAATCTGAGGTAAAGTTTTTGAGGCAATTAAGTTAAGTTTCGTAATTAGAGCTAGCTATTCCACATCCTTCTATATACTAGATTTTTAGATCAAAGAATTGCAGAATGTCATCTGATTCTTTGTAATGATCTATCAAGATATCATAAACTTATCCTATCTGCTCAGCAAAAATATCTTTAGATCCATTGGGCTCGTATGGATCTTTATTTCCTGTTATTTTTATCTCATATGGTTTATTGTTTGGTAATTCGTAAGTTTCTCCTATAAAAACTGGATCTTCAAATAGCTATAACTCTTCATTCTTGAACTCTCCTATAATCTTTCATTCTGTAGTTAGGTTCCAAATGTTAAATGTTGCTAAAGACGTCTCTTGGTCTATAAAATTTACTAGCTCAGCTTTAATACAGTCAATAAATAATTCACTGCATATTTCCTCTGTGATTATTTCGCTGATTAGTTAATTAATTATTCTAAAATAATCAAATCTAGCTGTCTTTCTATCATTTCAGGGTAGACTGAGTTTCTATTGAATACAAATTGATCCTACTTAGTCTATACCAGAACAAGACTCATTGATTGCCAAGAAGAACTAACCCTTTCTATCTAATTTGTATCGCTTCAGTGCTTGATTGAGCCGAGAACAATACTAGCTATTTGCCAAGCATAGTACTTTTTTGTAAATCTAAGGCTTAATGTAAGTCGTGATAAAAGAGCTCATTTGATCAATTCCAGCTTGAGGGTGTAAGTGGATATCCAATATATCGTAATTATCACCTTAAAACTAGCTTCGAAGGTCTTGGTAAATTTATAAATTTTCAGATTTTCCATCAGTAAAAATGGCAATTTTCCCATTGACCTAAAATTTTTCTAAAAGTTTCTACAGAATGGGAAAAGCATAAGTGTTTTTCGGTTTCATTCTTACAGGGTCGTAAAAATTGATATAGGTGGGAACAAGCTCAATTATAATCTTTTCAGTTACATCTATATTACGGAAAGCGTTATAAGACTCTAGGTGGTTATCTATTGCAATGTAAACAACTTGGAAATCATTAGTAGGGTTTTCAAGTCATTCACTGTAGGATACAGCATGAGTTTATTGACGAAAGAGAGTTGAGAGGGTATCATTGTTGTTTATGAGAACTAATGATTTCAAACCAAGAGCAGGGAGAAGGTAGAGTAGCAGAGCTAGCATTTTTATTTAAATAAGAAAAATATCAAAATGAAAAGTAACTGCCAACTATTATGTTCGTACTATAAATTTAAATCTGTGCATTCTTGTGTAATTGTCTATATTTCTTTATAACCCTTGTTCTTTTTGTACTAAAGGGATTATTAGGACATATTCATTTGAGGGCAGATAAAAGCATTACAACGCTTTATACACTCTAGTGAATTCGTATTCTAAAATATTTACATTATTGCTTTATGATATTGCTAAACAAAATATCATGCTTTCTATCTCGTATTACTTAATATTGGAATATGCTTCCTTTCAGTTCTTTTCCATGCTCTGCTGTTTATTATGAATAAAGCACTAGCTATTTAATATACTCATTCTGGAATAAGAGTATTTATTCTATTACTTATTTATAACTAGATCTAGCTTGAAATAATTAATCATTATAACTAAGTAAGCATTATTATGTATGAAGTGGAGGCATGATTAATAAGATTTTCTGGTAAAGAACCAACACTATTTACTATATCGTACTGCAAGTTGATATATAATCGGTGCAAATAATATGTCCTATATTGCTAAGATTACTGAATTATTAAAATAATTCGATTTAATGTTTATAAGGATCAATTACTTACTTCACTATTATAAATTTAGGGGAAACAAATCGCTTTACTGCAAAATTTTAACCTATTTGCGCATTTAGCACTTATGTCATCTACCAAGAACTACCCGAAACAATCAGCTTTCCAGATTTCGCTAAATTCATTTTCTATTTACTCCTTTCAATGCATTAATTTTATATTCATAATGAGGTGACTTATATGCCTGAGCATTTAGCTGTTGGTTTAACTTCTAAAAAAAACTGATTTATTTATTTTCTATTTGCAATTAATCTTAATAACACATTTCTTATTATTTAAATTCCTTAATACAATAAGAGTTAAGTCTGGCATCACTACAATTATATTCATCCAGTTAAATTTAATATCTATAACCCTTTTAATCCTTCTTCTCATAATCTACAGTTAGATTTTCCCAATACTCCTAAAAAATAATCAACAAAATTAATCTATAATGCAGAAATTCCCGTAACCTGAAATGTTGCATATCAACTACTAAAAAAATAACCACAAATCTTTATAATATCACAACAAATTTCCCACCTAAAGCCATAAGATAATTTTAGATTATAACTATATAAGTTTATCTATTTTAAAAATATGTACACCAATCGACTGCATGCGGATTACGAGATCTGGATAAATTACATCATAACAAAATCAGAAAGGCATCTAATAGATCTATCAGCAGTAAATCGCGTTCTATCTTAAATTAAGCAAAATTCAGACTACTTTGATGACTTTACATCGATCTTAAACCAGAGAATTGAATATTTTAACCAATAGAACTAAACTCAGGCAATATACATACTTCATTTTCTGAATATCATAGTGATAAACCTTCGACTTTCAGCAAAGGTATCAGATGAATTAGATATTTTATTCCTATCTAAAATTTTAACCTCAAATTTATAACCACTAACTGATTTACTACAATTCGGATGAAATGAGTTTAGGTTCGTTCTTGGAATGACGCTATATGAATGAAAATTAAACTACAAAATAGAAAGCTTCCTTTCTTAGAATCACAAAATATTAATACAAGAAACAGAAAGAGATTTGACTAATTATTAAAATATACATTCCTCAATCTTTTAAAACTCAGAGAAATTAGACTCGTCTTATTAATCAAATCTGAGTGATAATGCTGTTTTGTCTATACTAAGAATTCTAATATAATCAAATAATAATTTGGAAAGTAAACGTCAGCCTTTTGATTAGAAAACTTGTATATTTGATCGTTAGGAGGGCTATACTATAATGAGAGATATTATCAAATAGTATGTGGAAATAACATACAAAACATGCCCTGATAAAATTTTACGAAATAGGGATAATCATTTAATTAAATTTATAGTATGTTGAATACAGATGTACAGTGCTTCTTTCATTGAAGCTGGAATATCTCCAATCATTAAAATTCTAATAGAACGTTTGCAGGGAAGTAGTGATAATGAACTTATACGGAGTGAATTCTTCAAGTCATGTATTAGTGAGCTAATAACTACAATTTAGTATAATATTGAAAATCTACATAAAACTAGCTCTTAACTATCCTGGATAATTTGTACTGTTATAGAGAATATAAAGAAATGCAAGAGAAGTGATAATGAGTGGTGAGCAGAGTTTACATAGATGATGATCTATAACTTAATATCACCAGCAGTATCCAATCCTATTAGATCAGGTTTATTATAGCAAGCTGATATAGATACTGTTCAATTTCTGAATAAAATTGCTAAGCTTTTTGAGCATATTTTCTCAGGTCAACTATGCACTAGAGGAGTATTATCAGAATTAGATTGGTTAAAGGATTAAATTCCTATTTGAAATTAAGCTATTAAAGAATCTGTCAGACGATAAATTATAACGAGAAAAAGTGTACCGCATGATCTTGTTATACCTAAAACTTTGCTTATATGAGACCTACAGCAGGTGTAGTAAAATTTTGTATATGAATGAACATAATTGCCTGTAAAATAATAATTAATAAGAAATTTTAACAGTTAGAGTTATGGAGATATATAAACAGAAGATGTATCGTAAGAATACTGGTCACCTTAAATTACTAAATAATAAACATCATCAGAGATCAAATAAGACGAAAGTAAATATTTTAGTATTTAAGACAGTTACAAAAATTACTAAAACTTTGATTAACTTAGCAATAAGGTTTAGTAAGAAAGAATGCAAAAATCATATACTTTTAATAAGTTTGACGATTAAATAGAAGAATCAACTCCTTAATTTTAACCCAGTAAATCGAAAGATTGTAATATATAAACCGAATCATAAATATAAGTAAATGCTGAGACTTAAACAAATAATCAAATGAAAGAACTATAAAACCAACTAAAATAACTGAAATAAGAAAATGCTAGCTATAGGAAGTACTAATAAAATGAAGAAAAACGCAATCAATAGGTCCATAATTATTGAATATCCCAATACTAAGATCTTTAGCAACAAAACACTAAGCTTTAATCTAATATTAAACAATTACAGAGTTAAATTAAAGATTTACAAAAACCTAAATTGAAGAAGTATAAATCTCTAAATCATTTAACCTTAAGAAATAGAATCAAAGAAAGATTTAATATTTCAGATATAGAGATTGATAATAAATGTGACCCTCATTTTTATCTTTATTTAAGTCCTAAATTATCTACCTCATCTACTAGCTCATAACCCAGAATGAGCTTTGGTGAAAGTTTATCCCAAGACTTACAGAAGGTTTACGAGAAGCATTTGTTCGAGGATTCTTATTAGTTTCTAAAAATTACTAATTAATATTTTATTTGCTTTTATGCTGGTTCATTATATCCCCTTTTGTAAATCATGTCTATTTAGCTTTTAAAGAACTGTATTTCCTGCATGAATTCTTAGTGAGAACAATTATTCGATATGGGATACTATTACACCATTTACTAGATTTCTGATTATGTCGCTATTTCTCTTGGGTCCTTGTTCATTACTCTTGCTATTCTTTTTCTGACTAGATTTAACCTCAAAGTTAATTCCTCCTTTAAATCATCATCTAATGGTTAGCTTTCTTGTGGACTTTATACTGAATTTTCTTATATTTCGTGGCATGGAGTATACTGTGTATCTTATACTGTGCAATCTATTACAACAGGAGGTGGAATCACTTCTATATCTAAATCCATAGGTTCTTAGTAATTATAGCTTAGTCTCTACAAATTACTTAAATTCTAACTTTAAGGCAATTACACTCTATTCTATACAAACACAGGCTCACTGATATCATCTACTTAATATTTCATAAGTAAAACAAATTCACCACTTTGTGCTTTTTATAAATTTGCCCCAGGTTCAACAACAGTATTGAATATCTACTTGAAAACCTTCTTAGACTTTTCTTAAAGCACATCTTCACATACACACAGCTTTAAAAACTTCATAATATCCTCTTTTTAAATATTATTCAATACTCCAAAACATGGATGAATTTTTAATTAGGTCATTTTTTTAGTAATTATTCCCTATAAAAGTGCAGCAATTTGATTCAATGTACTAATTCCTTCTCTAGAATGCAGCATTATTTAAGTTAAATAATCAATTCAATCTTTCATATCTTTCTCAACGTATTAAAGCCCAGCTTAGCAATTATCACAAGTTTTATTACAATTCAATGGATCAAACTCCTCTCCAAAATGCTGTAATTAAAGTTGTCTACGACAGGTGAACTCGTCCTCACAAAATGCAATTACTTTGTTTAAGTTCTAAAATGATAGATTTTGACGTGATTAATTTTCACTTTTATGTATAAAGAAATCATGAGTGGTTTTATCACTGTAATTATAATACAAAACGCAATCTGATACTTCTCCATCTCTTCCGGCCCTCCCAGATTCCTGATAATAATTTTCAAGGCTTTTGGGAAGACTGTAATGAATAACAAATCTTACATCTGGCTTGTTAATTCCCATTCCAAAGGCAATTGTAGCTACTAGTACCTTTATCTTTCCAGACATCCAATCATCTTGCACTTAGTTGCGTTTTTACTACTGAATATCAGCATGGTAAAATCCAGTCTTTATTCTATAATTCCTAAGTTGCTTTGCCACCCTCTCACAGTCCTTTTTAGATATACAGTAAATTAATCCAGTCTTACCTGGGTGCCTTTCATTTATAAACTTAGCAATATCTTAAACAGTGTTAGCGCTCTTCTTTTTGACATAATAATGCAAATTAGACCTGTTGAAACTTGTCATGAATTTTATAGCGTTTTTCATTTCCAGTACTTTTACAACATCTTATTAGACCTTTTAAGTTGCTGTTGCAGTCAAGGCTAGAATTGGTATATTTGGAAATTATCTTCTGAAATTGTTAAGTTTTAAATAATCTTGTCTGAAATCTCTTCCCCATTAGCTTACACAATGAGCTTCATCTACTACAAGCCGTGATATTCTTCCAGTGTTATTCAACTTTTCTAATGTTACCATTATTTTATTACTTTAACTTAATTTCTCAGGAGTTAAAAACAGTAACTTTACTTCAAAATCAGCAAAAATGCTATCATATACTTGTTAATCTTACTATTAGGTTTATTTACTAGAGAAAGACTAAGCTTTTATATTGAGTTTTTGTAGGATGGATAATTAATCGTGTATTAAGGATAAGAGTGGCATGACTACAACAGTGATTCCTTTTTCATATACAGCTGGGATTTAGAATGTTAAGCTCTTACCTCCTCCCGTGGGCATTACTGCAAACACGTCTCTTTGGGATAAAACAGCATTTATTATTTCTCGTTGATTTGGCCTAAAGGCAAAATTCTGAAAAATGTTTCTGTTAATTTTCTCTATTTATGAATCTCAATCGAATCTGCCTTTGGTTCAATTCGTTTCAGCTGGAATTAAACTACTAGTTTAATTTGGGTTTTGTTAAGGTTTCTCAGCAAATGGGCAATACTCTTAGTTTGACTCACGCATACGAAAAGGTAAGGTATTTTGTATGTTTGGCTATATTACTTTATCTAGTGTAATTTCACTATATTAGTCTTTCTGTTAATTTAGATAATCCTTTAAGCTTTACTTAGGCTAAGAAATGATCATAACTGGTTCAACTACAATAGGTGAAATTTCTTGAATTGGAACACTGTCAAGATCATTATCAAAAATTTCATCTGGTATTGAGTCCATTTTATCAAAAAGACTAGGTTTTCTTGATTCCAAGCCCACTTAGTTAGATTGATTAAGTATAACCTCAATTCTTTAATCCTTCTGTTACTTTTTCAGTGCTCTTTACTTTATAATATCACCTAATGACTTAGAATTAGTGCTATACTGGATTTTCTTAGCCTATATTTATTAAAGTTGCGATTATGATAGTGATTAACGACTCTTCTAGGCATTGTTTATCAAAGCATCTAAGTCAATTTATCCTGTCGACATGTTATCTTTTCACCTTTTTATATTTTTGGCTAAGTTGTTATCCATTTTACTTTAGGTATTATCAAATAGTTAATAATTATTTTTAAATCTCCTCACTGATCAAAGTCTCAAGAAATCTCATAAGATTGTTCTCTATTTTCTCATTTTACTCTTCCTCAGTATCACTTGCTATACTAGTAAACGCGTTTAATCTCTTATTTCTGGCTGGGCGCATCTCAGTCATTGTTAATAAAGCTTGATTGCATAATACAGAGTTTTTTTGTTTTTACTCAGAGTGTTAAAAAGCACACCTTAGGCCAAAATTACAATAGCCTTTCTCATAAAATTACTGACATCTTTTGCTTTTGTATTTAAATTCATCAATTGATTTTAAATTCAACTCATCACGTCCGTGAGCAAAATTACATTTAGGACCAAATTAACAGCATTAGTTTATCATTCAATTGCGACATAGCTTAGTTTTATATTTAACAACTTCCTTTTAACCTTAATGTCCTAAATTTTGCATTCGTGTTTAATTTGATACGTCTAACATCATTTTTATTATGAAATTATATCGGTGACATTTTTTAGGCGTTTATATAAGAACAAGGCGGGGTTAATTTATTATAGTGCTAGTAAGTTATAGGGTTGATTTAGAGCTTATTTATAAGTGGATTATCTTAAACTGTAGCTAATTATTCTTGTCTATAGTAATTTTGGTTAATTGCTTATTATTGATTTAGTAGGAATTATATTTTAGTATTCTTGTAATATTAGGGTATCATAGTAACTTTTGAAAGATTTTAATCTTTTTATCATTTTTTATTAGAAATCAATATACTTTTTATACATTATGTTTGAATTTCTCATACGCTATTAATTATCTTAGCTACTTTTAACGCAATTATTAGGATTTAAAGCCAACAGGGTAATTATACCAATAATTATTTTCTCTTTGAATTTTTTTATTGACTATTTCTAATTAAAAGGACTGTGTATCTTACTAACTTATCAATTTAAACTTCTTCTCTTTGCTATAAATTCATACAATTATCCAGATTATACCATTAATAATAAATAATATGGCGGAAGATCGTAATGGAGATAATGACTATAAGATTAAACTTTCAGTTAGCCTATTTTCCTTTAACAACAGGCCTTAAAAGAATCTACCTATACCAAAACTCTAGGCTACTAATCCAATCCCTACAATACCAAAAATACCCTAGGAATCTAGAGAGCCTCCTCCAATTTCTAAACCATAGTCTCGTTAAAACAAACCCTAAAAAGACTTTATTTGTACAATAGATAATTGTAATAAGTGATTCGCAGATTCAAGCTCTTTAAGAAAGCATTAAGTAACTCACGGAGAAAGGCGATTTGTGTGTACCCACGACGGATGTAGGAAAAGATTCTTAGATAACTCTAAACTAAGGCGGCATATGCTAGTTCATACTGTAAGTTTTACATAGGGAGAAAAAATGTTTAAATGCGAAATATGTGGGAAAAAGTTTTCTCTAGACTTTAATCTCAGAACGCATCTTAGAATTCATACAGGGGAAAAGCCTTATAAATGCTAATATCCTGGATGCGACAAGAGTTTTACTCAGTCTAGTAATTTAAACGCACATGAAAAGAATCATTAAGACGGGAAAGCTGAAAAAGCTGGAAGAAAGGCTAAGGCAAGTGCACATTTTATGTCAAAAAAGGACGTTTCTGAAAATTAGTTAAATAAAATTTATGCTTAAAGCTGTCTACTTATTATGTTTGTATGCACTGTTTAAAGTAGATTTGATACCAGTTTAATAATCTTATTAGTATAAGTATGGTTTATTGTAATATTGATAAGTCCGGACATAGCTCAGCTGGAAGAGCATGAGACTGTAGAGTTAGCGGATATCTCAGGGTCCCCGGTTCGAGCCCGGGTGTCCGGACATTTTTATTCTCTTTTCTACTTCATAAAACTTATTATTAAAGTTTAAGCAGCCTGAAAACTATATAAAAGCAATAGTAGTTATTTACTATAATTCCTTAAACCTTCTAAATTACTAAAACTTTAAAATGGAAGAAGAATGGGAATTACTAGAACTAACAGGTCCCTCCAGATCCACTGTAATTCATCCTCCAACAGATCGTTTAATTTAGTCCCTTGGGTCAATAGTGACAATATGGGATATTCACTCAGACAACAAAATAAACCTAAGGTGTCATGATGCACCAATAGGTGCATTAGCTCTATCCCATGACAACGAGTTCTTAATAACAATTGACTAGTCCTTATAACCGATGATTTGTGTATGGAGATGGAAGAATTTTGGACAGGAAGTTGTCAAATGGGCTCCTTTTAAGCCAAGAAGGTAACCTCCTGCAGTTAAATGCTGTATGGGCCAGCGGATGCTGGCCTTATTTGAAAACGAGGCTGATGGAGGATACAGAATGAGTCTATGGGAGTGAAGAGCACCGGATTTAATTTTAATCTAAACTGAAGATTTAGAATAACGCAATCATATAGTCGCCGGGTATTTCTTAAGTGACAACTTGACTATGATGACAGCTGAGAAAAACTGTCTAAAACTATGAAAACTTGATAATCCTATCTCTATAGGAAAACGACTGCATTTAAAAACTGATGTTTTAGATGTAAAATATGCTAGCAATGTATCACTTTTTGTAGTTTTGTTTGAAACTGGAGTTGTGATGACTATTACTCATACTGGAAGATCCTTGTAATAGCTAGTGCATCCTTCTAGTTGTTTTACAGCTGTTGGATTATTCTAAGATTATATTTACTGTGGAACTAGAGAAGGGAGTGTTTCTATATACACAATTAGAACAAATAGATTATTCCGAGAAATACCGTCAATGCATTCATCCTCTATATAAAACTTGTATATAAACGGAGGAAACTTAATATACGCAGAGTTTTTCGATGCAACAGTTTAAATTTCTAATATAACATCAGGCAAGGTGGTTAATTAAAACAGTGGACATACAGCAAGTATCAACACAGTGCGGTGGTTTTAAAGATTCAATTTCCTAAGCTCAGCTGAGGAAGAGTTTCTTTATGTATGGAAACAGGCTGGAAAGGGCTGGGAACTTTAAGCATTGGATGTTTCCAATGGTAAAGGCAATATATCAGCTCTTGCTGTACATCCCAAACGCGCTTTTGTGGCTTGTGGGTTTTCTAGAGGCTGTGTTAAGGTATTTGAGCTATCAGAAAGAACACGGATTCTGACTACTAGTTAACTTTCTGTAATGAAGGTTACATTTTTAGAATTCACACCGTCTGGACATTATTTAGCTGTCTCCTATGAGACCGGTTAAGTTGTTCTGCTTGGATAGTACTATAACACTCCTCTGCTGTCTTTATCGGCTTAGTGAGGAAGTGGAATTGATTAATAAACTTCGTTTATTGAGTCTTAAACTGGGTAGGCTGGGTATTGGCTAAAAGCTGCTAATTTGAGTGCTCCTGATTCTGTAGAAGTGCATATGTTTAGGGTCGAGGGGGAAGTTATCCCTACTTCTAATTTTGTATTGTATGTTAAGGGAAGATGCACTGGGTTTGCGTTTCATGTGTCTGGGGAGTATTTGCTTGTTACTTCAGATGCCGGAGGTGTCTACTTATTCAGTGTAGAAAGTGGCTAGAGTATAGGAATAATTGAAATAGAGCAGCAAGCAATAGGATGTATACTAGATTCCTCAGGGCTTTATGTTGGAATCATGCTTCCTAGTAAGGAGCGTAAGTACTCTAGATTTTAGTTATATGAAATAGGAACAGCTAGAAGAGCAACTGAGCTGTCTAGACTAGAAAACTGTATGCAAACCAATGCTTTAAGTTTCTCCAGTGACGGAAGATTCATGATTATAGGAGGAGACAAAGGAATTCTATCAGTATGGAAACTTCCAGCATCTATAGTCAATAATATGTACAATATGCTAGAAAACCTGTAAAAGAACCCTGAATACTGGCTAATGTTTCCTATAACACTTCCAAAACGTGAAATAGAGATTCCCCCAGAAACAGTTCAGTAAAACTCAGTTAGAAAAGTTACAGAAGCTCCAGTAGTTGAAGATTTTCGTAGAGGAAGTGGTGGATTTGCGGATTCAGTAGTTTCTTTCGTTAGAAGACCTCAGTAATCCCTGAGACAAGCCGAGTAGTTTTATACTGGACAAGGCTAGGACGTTGTTTCCTTTACTTAGCAGTATAATCCATCAGCTCAGTACACCCAGCATCCTATTTCTGACCCTAATTTTAAAAACAGAAGTATAAAGACATTATAACCCAGAGTGCCCAGACAAGATGCAAGCATAACCAGGTCCTAAGTGCCAACGCTTAATATAGGAACAAACAGCCAATAAATGAACGCGCCTGTAGTCATGAAAATGAATAAGAGATACCCAGAGCCAGATAATATAGACATTGAGTGCGAAGAGCCTATCCTATACCCTGCGTCTAGACTATATGAGCTAAGTGACAAAAATGAATCTGCATATGAAGTTGAGAAAGCATATAGAGAAATGGACATGTTTCCTTAGTTAATAGATATTTAATATAAAATGCTTTCTCAGGTTAAAAGGATTTCACGGCTGATAACAACAACCTACCCTCCAGTCCCAGGGGACTCAAGAACTTAAAAAATTGCTTTAATTCCTGGCCATGGCATGTGGCCGACTGTATGTGAGTCAGTAGTTGATGTATTTTCTGCAATAAATGCTCCAGTTGAATGGAAACTTTTCGAGCATATTGACCCGTATAATGATTCTGATATATAATCTGTTTTAGAGTGCAGAGCTGGTATAAAAGGAATGGTTTTTAACTCCTCTGGTGATGCTAGACAGTCCCCTAATATAGTGTTCCGGAAAAAGCTTAAAGTATACGCTGATGTAATACATGCATATAATATACAAGGGTTGAAGTCCATTCATGAAAACGTTAATGTAGTTATCATTAGAGAGAATATGGAAGGAGAGTACAGTGGGTTAGAACATGAGGTTTATCCTGGGGTAGTTGAAAGTATTAAGGTAACAACTGCTAAGGCTAGTGAAAAGATTGCTTAATATGCGTTT
This sequence comes from Condylostoma magnum, assembly GCA_920105805.1. Lineage (NCBI taxonomy): Eukaryota > Ciliophora > Heterotrichea > Heterotrichida > Condylostomatidae > Condylostoma > Condylostoma magnum. Next base: position 71,042 of record CAKKTI010000019.1, read on the forward strand.
GAGTTTGCTTTGATGAACAATAGAAAGAAGGTAACTGCAGTGCATAAGGCTAATATAATGAAGATGGTAGATGGGGAGTTTTTAAAGGCTGTGAGGAAGATTTCACTTAATTATCCATAGATTAGGTATGAGGAGATGATTATTGATAATGCTAGTATGTAAATGGTATCTAATCCTTGGTAATTTGACGTTATTGTACTTCCAAATCTATATGGATCTATAATGGCCAATATAGCAAGCTCATTAGTAGGAGGGCCTGGAATTGCACCGGGGGTAAACATAGGGAAAAACTTTTCATTGTTTGAGTAAGGTGCAAGACATTTAGGTATGGATTTAAAGCAAGCTGCTAATCCTACTGCTACTTTATTATCTTCTAGTCTAATGTTATGGCATCTTGGATTACCTAATTTTGCAAGGAGATTGTAAGAAGCGGTGCATAGAACTATAAAAAGCGGAAAGAATTTAACCCCTGATATGGGAGGAAGTGCTGGAACAAGAGAATATACAAAAGAGATAATATCAAATTTGGAATAGTTTAGGTAGATTGGAGTTAATCAAAATTAGTCAAATTATCAACTATCTGGGACTTTAACTTCTTCAACTGACTGTTCTTTGTTTTCCTCAACTGGCTCTTCCTTAGCCTCCTCAACTGGCTGTTCTTTGTTTTCCTCAACTGGCTCCTCCTTAACTTCTTCAACTGGCTCCTCCTTAGCTTCTTCAACTGGTTCCTCCTTAGCCTCCTCAACTGGTTCCTCCTTAGCTTCTTCCACTGGCTCTTACTTAGTTTCCTCAACTGGTTCTTACTTAATTTCCTCAGCAGGAGGAGTAGGTTCCCTTGGAGGAGGAGTAGGTTCCCTTGGAGGAGGAGTAGGTTCCCTTGGAGGAGGAGTAGGTTCCCTTGGAGGAGGAGTAGGTTCCCTTGGAGGTGGAGTAGGTTATTTTAGAGGTGGAGTAGGCTCTCTCGGAGGTTCTTTAAACTCATCCTAAGCTCCAACCTTCTAGAAAAAGTTTTCTTCTAACTCCCTTAGCTACTCTCTATGTTTTTCCTCATTCCTCTCAACTTTCTTCTCTTCAACCCTAGCAGATTTCTTAGCTTCACTTTACCTCTTAGCGGCCATTAAATTCTTCTCCTTATTAAACTCTCTTTCAAACGTGTTTTTAATAGCTTATCTTTCATTAGTCTGCAAATCAGCTAAACTGTCACATAGCTCAATCAAGGTAACAGTCCCCTCAGCATCCCCTACAGCTACTAATGACCCATATTTCCCTGCATTGGGCTGATTCTAAACGCTTAAGCAAGTCAACATAGAGTCTCCTACTTTATGTGAAAAAGCAATTTCATTTTGTCTATAATGGAAGTCCCATACATGCAGCCATCCGTCCATTTGGGTCACAAAGAAGACTCCGGGCCTAGTAGGGCTCCAACACCCATCGGTTAAGTAAGTATCATGGTATCTTGTTGTCATAATCGGAGTTCTGATATCCTCATACCAGATCTTAGCAGTCCAGTCTCCCACTGTCAGGAAACACTTAGCTTCTTCCCAGTTTCTCTAACAAGCGTATACCGGCCCATGATGCTTTCCTCCTTCTAACCCGAATCGACCGTTTATGTCTACTGATCTTTGTGGCTTTTTGTTAGCCAGTACAAGAATGCCGGACTCTGTCCCGGCAAGGAATTTCGTAGCTCCTGCGTCTGGGTTATATTCTAAACATGTTGATCCAAGCACTTTCTCATTACCATTTTCATCCGGAATTCCACTAGTAACTATTAACTACTCCGTGGGTTCTGTTTATTTTCTGAAATCCCACCACATAAGCTTGCCATCTGTACTACAAGATGCAAACTCACTACCTGTTTTCCCATGCAGCCAGAATATATCGTAAACTGGCTCATGATGCGACTTTTCTATCTATGTGGACCATATGAGAGGCTTGTCCTCTCTCAAATCCCATATGTTGATCAGTCCATTATAACTCCCACCACATAAAATCTCAGAGTTTTTATTATTGAACGCTATAGAACATAGAGGACTAGGCGGTTTCAACGTCCTAAGTGCATGATTAGGTGTAGAAGTGTCCCATATATACGACTCAACTGGCATTTTTTCCGCCATTCTCTAAAACCTGAGCACACTATACGCCACAGCTAGCCTATTCCCAGGTCCTTCCGGATGCCATGCAATTTTACTTATACTTCTCTTATGATCATTAGGATCTTTAAACAACATAAGCGTCCTGGAACTTAAAGTCTCTGTACTATGATCCACAGTCTCCCCTAAAAAGTACTCCTCAAACATATCAATCTGATTATTCTACTTAACAGCTTCCTAAGTCATCTCAGCTAGTCTTTTAACAGCTGCAGCTAATAAACTGTCCTTTAAATGCCGCGTCCTCCACTTAGCTGTCTCTGTAGTCTCCGTGTAATCAATGTCCTTGGGCCATCCTCCCTCCTCGTGTTTCATTCCTTTGCTGGAAGTCACTACTCTTTCTGTATTGACTGAGTGTTGTGAGTACCTGGGTATATTGTCTAGCACTATATGCGTAGGGTTTTAGTATATATACTCCTTTTTAAGAGCATGATTGCTTGCGTGGTATCCCAGAGATTTTAGCTCAGAGTCCTCAAATTGAGGAGGACGTTCAAATTCTTTACGTTGACGGTGATAGCGGAAAGGCTCTACCATTTTATTATAACTGTCTAGGAAAACACTTTGTTTTGGAAATTAGTATTAATATCACGTAATTTAGTAATTTTCAAGGTTTGTTGGAATAGGGGATTTCACAATACTCTTACTCTGGTTTTAAAACGTTTATGGCTAGCTTTGCTAGAGTACCCCGGAATGTATTAGATTTTTTGAGATTGTTGGCAAATTTTGGACAGATATCTGTAATACTGTTCATGTTTCTAAAGCAGTGCTTTATTGCAGCTTCGAAAGACACTTCTGGGTCTTAATCTATGCCAGAATTTTCATGTGAACGGGATGGCTCAAGGGATGTTTCTAGATTCTGGGATTGTGTTGATAATTTGTTTACTGGGAGGTCTTATAAATTGATTTCATAATAATCGTCTAGTAAATCGGAATATTAAGCTGAAGAACTCAGCTTTTTGTTGCACTGATTATTTTGTGTACAGGATTGCATTATTTTTGTTAGTTAAAAGGTAATAGATTTATATGGATATAAAGGGTTTTAGTCAGAGGGGAGTAGTAAGGCTTATTGTGAGATAATAAGTAGTTATATTTATCGCAGCAAATAGATTTTTAGAATTTCTGCATTATTTATTATAGTGAGGTTTGGTTTCAGGTTTAAATGTTTAATAAACTAGTATAAATTGCTACTGTCTTTAAGCTATTGCTGATTGGTTGATATCTAGCTTTGTATATAGAAAATCGATTATTTCGTCAATTGCTAGTTTATCTTTTATAAAGGTCTTTATCATAGTAATATATATTTAACTAGTGCTTTCTTTGATTATTAAATTTAAGAGTTTTAGATTTCTGATCAAGCTAACAAACAGAAATATACTAGTATTTATATGTATTTGAATTAGATAGTATGCAGTTTGCATTTATTAAGTAAAATAAGTTGATTGACTAGATTACTACTATCCACGTATAAATTAAGCAAGAATTTCTACATCCTTAAATATTATGAATTTAATTCTTTTGCAGTATATTAATAATTTAAAAGCTCTTAAAGTCAACTTAATTAGTATCCTTTACTATTTAAATCACTGATATCAATCCATATTTTAATAATAATTACTAACTAAACAACATTTGCGTCACACTCAGGACATACTTCGTTTGATAATAAATACTCTTCAATACACTAAATGTGATAAAAGTGACTACAATTTGTCAAAAGTTTAATGAGATCTTCTGGTTGAATTGCCGTTTCACATAAGCCACAAAAGCCTTACTCCGTAGCTTAATCAACTGGAAGAGCTTCAATAGTCTCGACTGATAATCCTTGAGACCTTGATCTATCAGAAATGTCAGGTTCTTATATACCTTAGAATACCAGATGGAACCTTCCTAAAATTCCAGAGTTGTTCTCTATTTGCTCTAATTCTTATTACAATTAATTCACCTTACGTCGGGCTCTTTCAGCTTTTAATTACACAACTTAAAAACTTTCCTTTCTTTCTCTATACGTCCTTCTTAGATGATTATAATACTCTTAATCTTACTGTATATTTTATTTAAACTATTCAATCTGTTCTTTGATTTTTTAATTTTCTTCATCTAAATTACTTTAGCTATTGACCGAGGTTAATTACCTTTCATGCTTGTTGTTGCTTTATAACTTAGGATGCTTGCCAAATACTGGTGTTTATGGAGATCTGCCTTACTGCTATATATTTTGACGATTGTAAACACTTCCTTTAAAATTTCTAACTCTATATTTATTATTCATCTATATTTAATTATTAACCTATTTACTATTGAAATTCTTCTTTATATACCGCTCGTATCTCATAACCTTTTACTCACTAAGCATTAGTTTGTTTTTTAATGCTTTTATATTAATTTCAAGACTGGCAGAACTAGTAGGAAATTACTTTTATTTTAAAATCTCTATTTTTGCCTACTTAGAAACAATAGTAGCCTCTAACTCTCTTATGATAGTTTGGCTGTTTCTGAAACTAGATTCATTTTATTTTTTCTCGTTTTCATAGTATTTCAATTAGTCTTTTATAATTTCAAGTTTTTATCCTAACGACCTTACATCAGAATCCTTGATAAACTTTTGCTTAAGTAGCTATTTATGCTCATCATCCTTAGTCTTTTATTCCTGAGCAAACATCTCAATTAGTCCTTTTTTCTGCTAAACTAAAGTAGAGATTTATTCCAATGACTCTGACAAAATTTCTTGTAATTACTCGATCTCCTAACTAGCTGAACTTTTAAACTAATCAAAATCATTAACCATAAGAACAGTTTTATCAGAGCTGTTCCTATTAGCCTGCATAGCCTTGTTCTTTTACTGTAGACTTTAATAATCTTTCAATAAATTTTAGTAATCCAACTCAACTTTTCTAATCTACACTTGAATTCCATTATCCCTATTCCCACTGACAGTTCTTTTCCTTTACATTCCAGAAGTGGTGGTTTTGTTGAAATCATTACTATTTTTTATAGCTTAAAACAACTGTTCTTACCTAACCCTACTATACTACCCTCTTATATTCATAAAAATTAATAATCTAAATTTTAACGTTGTTTTCCTTGGCCCACTTCTTGATGATTCTGATGATATACTCTACTTATGGACTATTAGTATTTCTAAGCAGTTCCACTGTATCTACTAGCCTTTCACTACTCTCCTTCCCAGCAACTACTAATTAAAACAGTCCAACAGCAGCACCTCTTTTCCCCTCCCAGAACTCCGGCTCAGGGTCCAACCTTTCCAATACATCAAAGGCTTTCACTGCATAGTAAAACTGCCCCATTCTATAACAATCATTAGCAATTAACTACAGTAGATTATACGACTCATTAGAGTTTTCCAAGTTGAAGTAAATACTCCACGCCATGCTAGGCTTTCCATTCATTATATAACACCTGCATATCCAACTGAGATATGTATAATCCATCTTATACCTTTCATTTTATACCAAAGTAAGCGCCTCCTCAGCTTCTTTGAACTCCCCAGCAGCTCCGCATGCTATTCCATAATTCCAGTTAAAATCGTCATCATTTGGAAAATAGGCCTTAATTGACCTCAAGTACACCAGAACATCCTCAAATTACTGTAAAAGGAAAAAACACGATGCCATTGACTGTCGTCCTGGAATTGTGTCACACTCAGAGGCTGAGGCTCCTACTAATTAAAACAATTGCTAAGCCAGTCGCAATTGCTCACGATTTTCAGTTTCTTATCCGAGCATTGCGTGCACCACTCCTTTCAGTATATATTCTCGGGGGACTGTTGGCTCTACGTCTTTTATTAGCTTATAAGCTTCGTTTACTTCCTCATTACGGAGATAGTAGATTACTAGGTTTAGACGGGCTTCCGGGATTATGTCTACTAATGGTGGCAACACTTGTAAAGCATTTTCACCACCTCGGAATACTACTAAATTGTGTTGAAGAAGCTCACTTTCTTAGAAGATATTCCCAGATTCAGCTGCTGTTGTTAGAACTTTTAATTCCTACTCTGCTGCTTTGCCGTTGAAAAGTTAGAATTAATTACACGCTTTTAGATTCAGGGCTATTATACTAGTTGGGTTCTGGCTTAAATATACAGATAGGATTTCATTAGATACTTCGAAGTAGTCTAATTTATAGTAACACAAAGCCACGTACACATTCAATGCATGGAATTCTCGGTTATCTAGTAGTAATTTCTTATATATATCGTTTGCCTCATCAAAATGACTTCTAAGATAATGAATAGCTGCCAAACACAACTAATCAGCTGTATTATCAGGCCTCAATTTGCTTAAATAAATCATTAACTCATCTTCCTGGCCTCTCTTCAATGCAATATGAAACAGTAGTCTTACTTACAAATCACTCTCAGTAGCCTTAACTGCTTCATTATACGCATCATCATACTGACACAGCGCATAAAAGCAGCATCCTTTATAAACATGCATATCATCATTATACCCAGTCTACCTCATCAACTCATCATACACATCAATAGCCTTTTTATACTCTCCAGCATGAAACGCCGCATATGCCAGCCAAAGTAAAAGTTTTTCATCGCGGGCTGCAGATCTCTATATCTCCAGCAATGTCATCGCCCCAGTAAAGTCCCTGTCTTCTATCATATCCTGCAACTTCGGTATTTTCTCCTCCCTTCTATTCTACACCACTTAGCTCGACTGCTATGTCTGCGCTTTTGCACGTTTCAGAGCGGATCCAGGTCGGTTCATTTTTAAAATGTGGGGGGTTATTGGTTGATATAGTTTTAAATATGTAGGTAAGGACTCAAGGACAGCATAGAAGGAGGAATAGTAAGACAGGAACGCCTAAGTCAGGCAGTGGGAGGCGTAAGGTAGGAAATTCTCCGAGAAACTACTTGTAGGCTTACACTTAAAACCTGTAAAAGCCTATAAGAAGTTTAAACTAGATCAGGCCTAAGACTATGAAGCTTAAACTTAGTAACCTGTAGCCGATTATACATACTAAGCAGAGTCCGAGGTAGTATTAGATGGGAAATGTACTGAAAGGGATTTATAATTCGTAGAATAGAGCTATTACTCCTAGAAGTAAAGGAGGACATAGGAGGATTGGGTCGATTGGAATGCGATCACCTTCGAATTCTAAGCCGAGGCATGTAAGGACTGTGTCCATGGATGTTAAGAAGGTTAATAATCTTGTAAAGGACTATGGACATTTTACATAGAAGGGATTCATTCCTGGAAATCCTGAAAAAGTTAATCAAGATGCTTTTATTGAGTATCCTAGTATGGGGATTTACCCACACATAAGCTTTTTTGCTGTATGTGACGGACACGGGCTATACGGACATGATGTTTCAAGATTTGTGAAGTAAAGATTGCCTGTTATACTGATACAAGATAAGTATTTAAACACATAGCCAAGTTTAAGCTTATATAATAGTATTTTAAGGTGCAATAAGGAACTGAATCAGTCTAATATAGACCTTAATTTCAGCGGAACTACTCTTATAACTGTATTACTGTTTCACAATACACTCTACTGTGCCAATGTAGGAGACTCCCGTGCTGTAATGGGAAGAGTGTCTAAGAAATCAAAATCAACTGTAAAGTCAGTACCATTGTCTCGTGATCACAAGGCTGATGATGAGGATGAGTACTAAAGAATTACTTCTAATAATGGAAGAGTATAAGCTTATCTAGATGAGCATTCAAATCCAATGGGGCCTGCTAGAGTTTGACTGTAAGACTAAGATATCCCTGGATTGGCTATGTCGAGAAGCATGGGAGATAATGTTGCTAAGTCCGTAGGTGTTACTGCTGAGGCAGAGTTGCTGTAGTTAGAATTGAATTGTAGGGATAAGTTTATTATTATTGCTAGTGATGGGATTTTCGAGTTTATTAGTAATGAAGAAGCTGTTAAGATTGTAGAGGGGTATTGGAAGCAAAATAATCTTAAAGGAGCGTGCATGGCTCTGGCAAATGAAGCACATTTAAGGTGGACTACTGAAGAGGAGGTAATTGATGATATTACTTGTGTGATAGTGTTTTTAGATGTAAAATAAGTTTAAATAGGTTAGTGTATGGTGGGTTAATATTGTTTTAGTTAAAATATATTTTATTGACGTATAATATTAAATATGTACTTGATTATACTAAAATTATAGTGTTATTTGGCCAATATCACTAGTGTGAAAGATTTATCATAAATTTACTTGTAAACTAACGAAACTTTCACCTTGGACTTATACGAGGCTTTTATAGGGTAAAATTTACAGTTTAATATAAGAAGCTAAAATAAAGGATTAGAGTTGTAGGGGTATTTCAATGCTACGCTAATTACCTCATACAATCAAAACTCCTCTTATTCAAATGATTATAGATACAATTTTATTAGATATGTAGAGGAACAGTCAGCATATGTTACTTTCCAGGGAAATGAACTGATATATTATAGAATTAATAGTAGCAACATCCTTGAATAGGTTTAGAGGAGCTTTATACCATAGAACGTTACTATATATGGAATTGAGTATTTTCAGACTAATTAATCCTTATTGATACTAACTGATGATGGAAGTGGGACGATTGTTTACTAGTAATTACTCAACTCCTACATGCCTCTACAGCCCTCAAAAGTAAGCCTATCAATCAATCTAGATAGAAGAGTCATTTTAACCTGCTAACAAACAGATGAGAAAATTTGCATTATAAGCAACAAACTTGGAGCAAACTCATCTTTATATATTACTAGTTGAGAGGGCAGTTAATGCCAGTTTGAAAATGTGATCACTAGTTATTATAACCAAGGCAAAATATGTCTTTAAGATCTTAGATTTCACAAAAGAAATTCCATTGTAATTGCAGATTGCTAAAACTTTCTATGCTTTATCCACTCAGAAAGTAAAAACTTTTCCAATATTGAACTAAAGAGTAGTGGGTACTTTTAGTCGTAAATCAAAAGTATTTTCGGTATGCCTGATATTGATAAATTTGGTATAAGTCTATAAGATGGTTTTTATTTAATCAGAGAAAATGATTTTAGGCGGTATTATATGCCTTACTCGTATAACCTTATTTGCATTCATGATTAGGAAAATATTTATATTAATAAGTATTATGGATACCAGCTTGTGAATTATTCAATGTATAATTAGACAGGAATTATCAGAAATGAGTAGAGCTTTCCTTTAAGATAAGTGTTAGATAGTGATTCCGAAGAAATAGTAGATGCTTTATTTTTATAGAATAAATAGATTATGTTGCTTACTACATATGGATTAAAATTGATATAATATTCCTAGTAAACTTAAAAGTTATTGATTAAAGGATAAGAAGAAAATACTTCAGGAACATTACTGGTTTCGAATTCATATGATAGAAGCGACTCTTTAGAGGTTGATATAAACATAAATATAATTAAAGATAATTGAAAGGTTAGGAGGATGAGTTAGTACTATGATGTATAGTAAAATATTCCTGATCCTATAAACCTTGACTTAATATCAAGAAACTTTACCTATTCTTACCCTCTTGAGTTAAATAGTCTTTTCACAGGTTGAAATTTGTCATATAGTATTGATTAATATTAATCTGACGGTTTGTAGTTTCAGCATACAGAATTTAATATAGAGGAAATAGAAACTACAAATTTAACCAAAACTTATAACAAAATTTTCGGATTTTAGTCCTAGGAGTATATTTTACTGGATGACAAAGAATTTAAACTTTATGGATCTTATACTGTTGATTAATTGTATGAAATACCATAAAATACTCCTAGATATGCATACTAACTATCATCTGAAATAAACCTTTTCTTATTAATCACTTAAAGCTTATAAAATCAGACACATCTTCATCTGATAAATTCAAACTACCCTTAAATTTTAAGCACAGTAAATACTACAGCTTATTGTTATGATATTAAGGTAAATTAGTACTATATCTTATGCATAAACAGCTCAAAGATCTTAGTTTACAGCTGAAATGCTTGCTTTATTAGTGATTATACTAGTTATGACCTCTCTGGCTTTAATGTTCCAGATTTACTGAGTTAAATAGCTTTCTATGACAGTGATTAAATTATTTTGTATTTTGATAGCAAAGATAAAAATGGAATAATTCTCTATAACTTTATTCAAGGGGATGTACAATTTTTCTTTGATAGTGTTAATAATGCTATTTTTTTAGGTTTAGCAGATGAATAATTAATATTTGTAACTGAAACTGGAGAAATTGTATTTTGCGACTGAAATAAACCGTTTTATATTTTTAAAAGGGTTCGATTACCAATAAGTACTCCTATATAGAATGTTAGGCTATTTGATAAAACTATTTTAGTATTGTCAAATAGAAAGGGCTATATAGTTTCACTTCAGAATAGTATAGCAGGCTCACTGTATAAAATAATTGACTTAGAATCCTATAATGATGTCTGTATTATGTAAGATTCAGTTTTACTTCTACTCAAGGATAAATAGATAATAAAGTATGAATTGAGAAATATAAGCCCAGAAAACTCTACAGTATATGTGTAATGCACTTAATAAAACGAATTTTCAATCTTATAGCCAAGAAATGTCACTTTAAGTTTAACAGCGAGCAATTAATAAGCTGAAAATAAGTTAAATCTAAACTTTACAATTAATGCCAATAGTATTATTCCTCAATTTAAAAACAATCAATTCAAAAATCCTAAGAAATATTACGTTCTATACCAAGATTAGCTTGTGGTTGATTTAGATGATCACTTTATTGGATAAAATTTAAACTATACTGCATTATGGTCAAATTAGATGAACGAAGATGGATTTGCAAGGATAGAATAAAGAAGTGAATAAAGAGACTTTCAAACTAGCTTTAATATTAATCATCATATTTGGGGTCCTATTTAAAATAATACATTTTTTACAATTAATAACGACGAAATGTTGTTTTATGATTATGAGCAACTTTAAACTCAGTCATAATATATTCAGCCTAAAATTACCCAAAAGTTTAATATTTCATATTTTGATTACGCTACTGATAGATAATATTATTTACTGTAGTAAAAGGAAAGTAATTACACTTATTTATGCCTTTTTTCTAGTTCTCAGAATAATCAGCATAATAATTGGCATTAGATGGTAAAATTTTATCAGATAATGGATGATTTGTAAATAAAATGACTTATGGAATTTGAAATTCCTAATGGTTTGATATAAAATTTAGTACCTCTGAACTTAAAACAACCTTCAATCATTTTAACATACCAGTTAATTGATTACGGATATGATGAATAGGGATTATTTGATATGTTCTCACTAGTAAGTTTGAATACAACATCTAATTAGGTTAAATCCCAATACTTTGATTTCTCAAATTTGGATATAGAAAATCCTCTTATAAAATTAGTGCATATAGAAGATGAAGAAGAATACAGAGTATTGTATATTGTGTAATAGAATGATTAACTGGTTATATATACTTTAAACGATGATATTATATCTAAGAAAAACTAGATTAAACTAGGGGAAAATAAAATAGTAAAAATACAATCTAGGAATCTATTTGTAGCTAGCTCAATATGATTATCCCACTATTGTATTACTAAAGATTACAATGTAAGCTTAATAAATACATACTACATCTAATACTTAGGGAATGGTTACAATATTGGCTTTGCAAATATTGTAATAAGTTAAAATGAATAAATTCTTGGCTTACTTTTGAATTTAGATCAAGAATAGCTCTATTATTAACTTTTTAATATAACAAGCCAGGAGATTACAACATAAGCTTTCTGTAAGTCCTACTTCAAACTTAGCTATATATGTGAAGCTTTATTTTTAAGTGATAATTATTTACTTACTTATACATTGTATCAAAGTAATGTTAGAATTACATAATTTTAGACAGCAATGTTAATAATACCTAAGATAAGCTATGAAGATTATGAAAATTTAGAGTCTTAGGATTTTGTTAATTCTTTGAGGATATTAGCCAATAATGATATAAATTCTACTGCTTTAGTGTCTCAATCGATATAAATAAAGAGAATTGGAAATTTACATGATAAACGTTAAGATAAAGAGACTTAAATTGTTATAATTTGTGTAGGATCTGCCTTATTAATATCATTTCTATCAATTATTTTTTACAACTATCTGAAATGAAGGAGGTAAATTTAATTGTAATAATTGTCTCCTATTATAGAAACAATGCAATTCAACGATTTAGCAAGTTATTGATATAGTTAGATAAAGTATTTTTGGTATTCTAACATGTATTAACAGCTTATAATAGGTCAGCATGCACAACATAGTCATTGCTTAGTATATCATCTCTGTTTTAATAAACTAACAATAAATAACAGTAACTCCCACTATTATATACTTAATAATCTATTGTAATACTTCTAAATCTTAATACACACTAAATTTTCTTAACTTTCCAACTTTCAATAATCCTAAAAACTACTAAATAACATTAAAATCCCTTACTTCTACCTTCCCTAGCCTCCAATACAATAATTCTTAACTAAATCTTAAATTTTCAAATCGTTATTAATTTTTCTTAAATGGAACTGGAGATAATAGGAGCCTTAAAAATCAAGGATGGGTTATTTGTAGGAGATGAATTCGCAGCATAAGACCTAGAATTTGTTGTGTCTAATAAAGTTTCAAAAATAGTCAACTGTTCTTCACGCCAAGTACCAAATCATTGGGAGCCAATAGGAGTTAAATACTTGTCCTACCCGTGATTAGACACTGAGGATCAAGTTATATTTGACTCCAAAGACAAAACGTTCAATGAAATTTTCAGCTTTATTGACTCAGGAGTTGACAGTGGTGATAGTGTTCTCGTGCACTCAGTTAGGGGTTAATCCAGGTGCTTAGCTATAGTAACAGGTTTTATGATGCGAAAGTACAGATGGTCGTTATCAAAAGCCTTAGAATTCGTTAATTTCAGGCGACCTGATATGGATTTAAGACAAACCTTTATTTAGTAATTGGACCAGTTAGAAAAAAGGCTTTAAAAGTCAGGATTTGGCTAAAAAAGTGACAATTGGACTTAAGTTGGAGATGACTATATAGATGCTGGTGAAGAATTAGTGCTAAGGAATACTTATCTCAATGCCTAGATGGGCACTGTGGTAGATTACTCCAATATGAACCAAAAGCTGTCCCCTAAGAAGAATAAGTTGAACTGAAGCGACAATAACACTAATGATACTTCTATGCTGGTAGACAATGAAAATCATTGTGCTAAAAATCCTGTATAAGATGGATACGCGATTTGTAGGTCTAATGTAAAGGGATGTGAAAGCGAGAACAGATATCCCTTAATAGGAACGTAACTAAGAGAGACAAAACCTGTATAAAATCTGGTAAATTAAAGGGGAATGATTGAGCATGGATCTGAGACTACTCTAGATGAATTGTAAAAAGTAGCTGATGAAGTGCACCTGGAAGTACAAAAGCAAAATTAAAGTGGAAAACCGATAAGGGTAAGCAGTGTAAAACGTAAGGAATCTCCTAGCAATAAAGCTCAGGCCATAAAGGAAAAGAGTAGAGGTAGTAGTATTGGAGTTGGGGACAGCAAGCAGAAAAAGGAGCCTAAGAGAAATTAATACATGCTTAAGACTGATGTGCCAAAGTTAGGAAGCTTTAAGTTTAATTTCAAAACGGGGTCGGTTAAAAAGCGGAGGCCACAAACAGCCTCTACTAAAAAATCTCCTATTTTCCAATTGTATAGAAGCGAGGTTAGGCCTAGAACTGCTGCTAAAGGAGCTACTAAGAAAGTAAGAGCTATGAGGTTCTGATAAGTATTGTTTTAAGTAAATTTTATGTATTATTTTGAAAATGTGTGAATTAAAAGTTGGGTTTTATTAAGAATGATATAAGTACAGCTCTATTAAATTTGCTAGAATATACAGCGCATCTTTTGAGTATCTGATACAACACACTTAATTATACTAAAAACTAAGAACTGTTCCTTGATTCCCATCTGTTTCACTTAACTTCTATAATAAACCAAATTGATTTCCAGAAATATCATTTTTCTAAATTTGAAAAATTGCGGTATTCCATTATAAATTTTAAAAATGTACTTTGAAGCTAACAAAGAAAACATAGAGCCAGAGCTATATAGTCTTCTACAACAAAAACAGCAGAAGTAGAGTAACTAAAGAAATCCTTTTAGCGAGTTACCAATAGAAGTCGATAATGTATCCTTAGATACAGTAGCATTTATTGGAGAATAACTAAGCTAAAAATTAGTGCATAGAGGTTTCGGACAAGAATTAAAGAATGCAGTGGTCTGATTATTTATTAATACATAAAATTATTTACCTAAATTCCTCTTATACTATAATTTGGCTAATGGCGCCCTTAAATACAATTCTAATTAGCTGAATTGTTTAACTCAGTTAACACTTTTGGCAATATAACTCTTTTAACATTTCTACAGTTTGAACGACTTCTACCTTATATATTTTAAGATTCATCAAAACTTAGCATTCGTGAGTGTCTTACTGCCTTTTTATTAGTAAAAAAATCGTTATTCAGCATTTGGTAATTTCTGCGTTGCTACCTGAAATTAGGCTGTGGAGTAATAGATACTTTATAATAAGGCGTAGTTTACTAAATCCTTTTACTCCTTGATTTAATTGACCTAATCAAATCAAAATCATTCTTAAAAGCTGGTTTTTCTTCTCAAAATATTCCCCTGGGGCCCATTCTACAAGGATTGTTGCTAATTCGAGGCTTTATGAGATTATTTGAGTTTCTTAAGCTATTATTAAACAATTAAACTGATTATTGTCTTGAATAATCGTTTATAGTCGGAAGATAGTCAGCTTATAGACATGGGAAAGCCATTGGTTTGACGTAATAAGGGTTATAGCTCAATGAAAGATTCTCTATTGCTTTATTTTGGCTCATATTATTCAGTATTTTATTTACTTATTTATTATCTAGCTTTATTGATACAATGTCGAATCAACCTGATTACTTATAAAATATACCCGGCCTATCAAAATCCCTATGAAACAATTTCCTAAATTTAGTAGTTTACTACCTATCATTGCCCTCTTCTCTGCCTTCCAAATCCTCCTCGCCTTTGCCTATTCGTATTCTGAGGCTCCCTTGTAGGCTTTGGTCTGGTTTCAACTTTAACTATGCCGAATGCTTAAGCAGTACCAGCAGAAGCTATCTCAGGGAAATCGTCTCCTTCCTTCTTAGGTGCTTCCTGCCTTTAATTTCTCCTTCCTTTCTTAGGCTGAGGTTTTTCAATATCATCTTCCGTCAATCCCTCATAAAACTCTCTTTTCTTATCTAAAGCTTCAATGATTCCTGGTAGATCATCGGCAGATCCAGGAATCCTTATATTTTCCTCTATCAGTATATTCATTACATCCATAGGTAAAGAACTAAACACATTTGTACTAGCAGGTGTTTTTCTTTATCTTTGCCTCCTTTTGTTTTATTTCAGTCCTTTAAGATTAGATGTAGACTAGTTTTCATCTTCTTTACTTTCCTCTTAAGTTTCTTCCTAGCTTGGATTTTACTGTAACTTTTGTCTTAGACTTTATAAGTACTCAACAGCTACCTAGCATCTTCCTATTTGCTACGCGAAAGGATGCTCTTTTATTTCTTCGTTTTCCTTCATTCTTTCCTCGTACAACTGTCTTCTTTTCTCCTTTTCAATGAGTTATTTTTAGATTGTATGGGCTTTTTCTAGTCCTTTGATGTGTCTTTGTTGTTTCTCATACTCGAAAGTCTTCTGCTTGAAATCTCTTTCTAGTTGTCGCTTATCTTATATAAGTTGTTTAATTTGTTCGTTTATACTATTTCGCTTTTCCTTTAAAGCAGGAATTTCAGAATCGAGCTTTTCTTTTTATTAGGTTTTTTAGTCTCTTGTAGTATTTATAATTTGAGTCTTTTAACCAATTGACTAGTTTAACTCTTACAGTCTCTTCTTAACTGCGTCAATCTGCCCCTTTTATTAAGTTAAAACTTCTTGCATTTGGTAATATTTGTTAATAAATGGCTTTGATCTCTCAAGGTCTTTGATTTCAGCTAAATATTACTTCTCAGTTTATAAGTTATTAGACTCAACTTCAATAAACCTTTGCAATTCCGCAATTCTCGCATTGACTTCATTCAAATTCATAATTTTAATCTTGCTTTTATTCTACCTCTATTCCTCTAGACATCTTTGGAAAGTGTCTTACAGGTTGTTTAAATCTTCCCTAACCTGATCTCTCTCTTAATACTCAATTTTCCTTTAATCAACAAGAGCTTTTATGCTCTAAAAGCTTGATTAATCCCCTTGATTAGCTCCACCTTCCCTCATTCCTTATAGTTCTCCATTGACTCCTCCGATTTCAGATTTAAGTCTACTGATTTAGTTTTCAATGCCTTGAACTTTCTTATCATGAGCAGCTTGATTCGGAGGTTCTAGTCTATCTTCTTTCTTTGGGATTTCCGGAAGAACTTTGTCTACAGTGATTGGGGATCTCTTGCGATTTTGATTATTTCTATTTTAGTTTCTGGGTTGTCTTTTTCCTTAAGTATTTTGCTTCTTTTCCTCTTGGATTGGTTATTCCTCGGCTTTGGATTCCTCTGATTCAACCTGCACATCAACTTCGAGTTCGGCCATTTTATTATGTGGTGATCGTACAATTAAGGAAAATTATTACTAAGAATTGGTGCAAGGATTTCATGTATTGGGGAATTGTTGATTGAGTTGTAGGGTTTAGAGCCGATTTCAGGGCTTTTTCAGTAGGATTAGGATTAAAGCGTGTATAAGAAGTTATTTGTGGGCTTTGTAAGGGTGAATATTATAACGTGGATTTTCATTATAAATTTCCATAAGACTAATTTTTAAAATTAAGTACACAGATAAAGATATTTGAACTATAAATTAAATAAATATAATGGCATAAGCATGATAAATCAACAATAGAAGCATTATGGCTGTACTAGCCTTTTTATCATTTAACTAATTTGCTATGTATCTACTTGGAAACAGTATCGCAGACATACATGGGGTAATCTTTCTATTAATATTTAGAAATTCTGCAAATTAATTAGGTCTAATCTTCCCTACTTTAATTATTTATAAGTTAATTTACACGATGAAAGAAAAAAAGACTATGATTATAGTAGGGCTTATAACCTTAATTTAGATAATAACTCCTTTTATCATTTTAATCAAACCAGAAAATGAAAACTTAAAATACTCCTTTATAATCATAAGTACATTCATGCTTATGCTATCGTTAACTTCAGCATTCATGATAACATTTGTTTATCTTGGATATTACTTATAACGTAAGTATAGAAGTAAGTACTTAAGGAATTTACATTTTGCATCAAAATCTCCAATGCTTATAAGTGTTGCAATATACTGATCAATTTCTCCAGCTATGAACTAAGAAATGGCTTAATACATTATAAGTTTTATATTGCTTGTATTATTGCCATTTACTTTAATTCCTATATACTGGATAAGACCTATTAGACAAGAGTATTTCGGAAGTGACTTAGTTGTTGAAAATTTTGAAAATGATAAAATAGGATATACTATAACTGATCTATGTATATAGAACTTTTAGGTGTCTTTTCTATACATATGCTACTAATAGATCTTTTACAGTATAGTCAGTGGCTATAAAGCTGGTTATACTGCTGTGTATGAGATATCATTTTGAGTTATGCTTATAGTAGCTTCTATTGGCTATGTGCTTCTGTACAAAAATAGCAGATAGGGATAGTTTTTTATCCTCAACATCATTATAAATATACTAGTGGTAGTATTCACTGTTATTATTTAGTATTAAGAAGACTAGATGACCTGTAAGTTTTAATTAGAGAATATTTTAGCTATTATAATACTATAACCTATATCAATAACTCTATAATGAAATGTGATGGTTTTAGAAGCAATGATACTCGATATAAATGAAGATCATCTTAAAAACTTATCTATTATTTTATTTTTCAGAGGATTAAATCAACTAATTTATCTATAATTAGGTGTTTTTGCATATGAGATGCTTTTCTGCTTAGTATTTCCTTATGCAGTTCTTGGTATATTATCATCTTTAAGACTGTACTTGAAGGTAAGAAGAAAGGGTCATGAAGAGGACTGTGTCATGACTATGTATGAAGATTCAATGGAAATTTTAATTCAATAGTTTAATAATAAAAAGGGCATATGAGAGAATAATGAGAGATTAATAGTATTTGTATTACGATTTTATTGTTTATGTTTTCACTAACATACTACGGAATTTATATTATCTCAGGTTTTTATTCATGATATTTAAGCTTTCCAATAGGTGAAATTTTAATTTCCCCTTAAAAATAAATTGGGGAAATAATCGCCACTATAATAATCCCAATTTGAGTATACAAGTGGAAAGAAAAGAAACCCCTAACGATTCTATGCCTGATATCCTTGATAAGTTTAGGGTTACCTTTAAGTTTTTTAATAGATGTAGTTCCTGATTTATTTACTATAATAATACTATAGATAAGCAAAATTTGCACAGTATTGGTAAGATCAGGTGGCTTTATTGTATCAGCAGCCTATTTTGGGTTTTTTATCGAAAGAAAATTTTGGAAAACTTACCTAGCTATTATTTATCTTGCTGAGAATATTCCAATAGCACTTTGCACTATTATATTCGGAATAACATCGACTGCAGCTAGTAGTGAGTCTGGGTATTTTGTAACTGTAATAATAATGCTTGTAATAATCCCCTTAAATATAATACCAATTTATTGGATGCAGCCTATTTAAAACGAGTATATAGGAAGTGATTTAATTGTTGAGAAATATTTAGTAAATGTAAGACATTACAATATTAACCACATTTATATATATAATATACAAAATGCTTTCTTATTCAATTGCTATTACGACATATTCTTTACTATCATAGAGTTATAAAATAGTCCTATTGTGACAAATGTTTATATAATAATATACTGAGTTACTTATACCCTTTCAATTGTATTATTCTAGTTTTACTATAAGATGTATAGATAGCACAAGATTTTTATATCAAGTATAGTAATCATAATACTATTGCTAATAATGTACCAATTAGCCTATTGAATCTAAAATCCCTCACTATAAATAATAACATGCTACATAGCAATGATTTTAACAGCATTTGCTTTATCATAAAATGTAATGGTAATGAATATTTTAACGTTAAATCTAAACTAAGATCATCTTAAGAATATTTCAAGTGTCAACAGAGTCAGAAGCATAGCAGAGATGGTTTTGATTATATTTAATAAAGTATTCTACAAAATATTATACATTTCAATATGATTTGAATCAATCCTTGCAATAATATGTGTTGTCATCTTATACAACAAAAATAAACCGAATAAGGAGCAATTCAGTGTCTAGACTATTCTGTATAAGGAGAACTATGAGACACAAATTAACAGCAGTATTGCATATCAAAATTTCAAGAATAACAGTATCTAATAAAATGGAAAATTGAAAAAGAAATTGTGTGCTTATTCTTATAGAAATTGCATTTTTCAGCTTCTCTAAATACTCAGTTTTTGTAATTGAAGTTTTGGAAACAGTAGTAGATGATGATACTACGGAAAAGACAGTTAAGTCTATTTCTAGTACTACTGGGAAATTATTAGCAGCTGTATTAATGACATCCTTTGTATTTTATTGAAAAGAGAAAAAAGCTCTTATGATAGTCTGCTTGCTTTCGTATTTATCCCTTTTACTACCGATCTCTTTATTAGCAGATTTTGCAGATAAGACTAATATTTACTATTTTTTAGCTGTAAGTGATTCTACCAGTTATTTTGCGTATAATGCAGGAGTAATGCTTTGTTTTGGATATTTCGGCTATTTTTTGGAAAGAGAGGATATGTAATTATATATCTCTATTTTCCACTTAGCAATGTACATACCAGAAATGGTATCTGTGGTGGGTTTAATTCCTATAGAAGCATTGACTGATAAAGAAAGCTTTTTGTATGTATGCGCTGTAATTGCAACCTTAATGATTTGTTTTAATATTCTGCCTATTTACTGAGTAGTACCAGTCAGAAATTCGCTAATAGGGAGTGATTTGATTGCAATTAACTATGCTAGGGGAAAACTGAATTATACTATTAAAGACGTGGGGCTGATGTGTATTGCTATATCATATTATAAGTTATTATACAGCTCTGTATTATGAGATGACTTTTCTTTTAATGAGATGTACGCTTAGTTATTCATGATTGCACATATTATTGGAATGTGTATTGGATGTGTAATAACTCTCAAATGATTCAGTCATCCAAGGATAATTTTAATTATCATAAGCTAGATAGTAACTTTACTTATAACAGTTGGAGGGATAGTAACTATAGGATAAGTTGAGAACTGAAAGCCTGTATCAATTGTCATTATATTTATTGTAGGAATTTAAGAGGCTGTATTAGACATCACTAGTGATATAATTACACTTGACCTTAATCAGAATCATATGAAAAATATAGCAATTAAATTTGTAGTTTGTGCTATATTTTTACTAACTTTCAACGCATTTTGCATAAGTTTCAGTTAATATCAAATTTACATTGTATCAATTCATGCATTTATATCAATACTAGGATTGACTCAAATTATACTCCTACTATAAAAGCAGAAAGATAACAATAATATAAGAAAACTTAATAGAATGACACAACAAGAAAATGAATCTTAAGAATTAACGTAAAATAGTAGATAATTATGTTCTAACTCTCGGTAATTTTAGCATTTGGCCATCTTCGTGAGAAGATATAATAGATTATCCGCTTAATCTTCCTCTATTAGGTGAACTGAATTATAGTCTTTGTGATTGATTCAATTAAACTCTAGGAGTGCTTACTTTCGTAAATCTTTTGTTAATCTCATTCAAATATACAGCTGAACTATCACCCATTGTATGGGATTATGATCTGTTATGTAAAGACTCTGTGTTACTTCTAACATAATCATTGACAATCTCCCGCATTTTAGCATTATAATTTGATAAAGTTACTTACAACATCTCGTTTTCTTGGGATTAGTTGGAGATTAGCTCTAATAAAGGATCTTTTACTTAGTATAGATCTTAAGAAACGGTATTTAGTCTATCCTGGGTTTCTTACTGATAGGTTTAAAGATTGGATTATTGATTTTTGATCTTATTCAATAATTTTTAACGTTCCTAGCCTAAATTCTCACATAGCTTCACGATTTCATTTATTTTGTTTTTAAACGCTTTTTTAATATACTGGTGATTCCTGTACATCTCACTAAAATTAATTTCCATATTAACAATGCGCTTAGTTTGATTGCTTAAGTCCTATTTAATTCTTTTTATTACTCCCATAACGTTTTAATTATGCCTTTTAGCAGCTTCAATGGTCTTTTCATATATTTCCTTCTGTAAATTATTATAATATTCTTACTATTAATTCTGTATATTATCTAAATCTTAACTTG
The DNA here is from genome assembly GCA_920105805.1 of Condylostoma magnum. Classification (NCBI taxonomy): domain Eukaryota; phylum Ciliophora; class Heterotrichea; order Heterotrichida; family Condylostomatidae; genus Condylostoma; species Condylostoma magnum. The sequence goes on from CAKKTI010000019.1 coordinate 92,670, forward strand.
CTGCACTTTAAGCCTTTGTTAATCTTATTACTTTATTTCTCATTTGTTTTTATTTTTATTAATTCATATCAAATTCTACTATTTATCTATCCATTTGATCTTTTAAATCTTAAATTTCCCTTTGCATTCCAATCATCTACGCTTTAATATTAATTTAATTTGGATTTTGCTTATTTACTACCACTTTCCCTGAGCTTTAGTTAATATCTGCTTTCTAGGGTAATTAATTCTAAGAACTAAATTGAGTAATTGATAGATTTCCTTTACTTTCTTATAGATTATCTTTAGTAGCAGAAGTACTTATATACTACGATTCAAAAGTTTAAAATTGTCTATTATCTTGGCTTAATTGCTACTGTTCTTCCTCAACTACTTCATCCAAGTCCTCTGACACATTATCAGTATTGTCCATGTAAATAGGGGCTTCAATTGTATGTATGACTTATTCAGCAGATCTTTCATCAAATCCAAACTACAATTCTTCTATTTAGCTTTAAAGCTCTTTTACATTTTCCTATACAATGCGTTGAACCATATCTTTCATTTCCTTTTTCTCTATTTTAGATTTTAACTGTAATCTGGTTTTTGTGCTATAATGTTCAACTTGTTAGTTTAAATAGGGAATTTTGCTTATATTTATCTCATTGATTTATTTTATTATGTTATCTACTGTGTATTATTAAGCTTTCTATTCTTGCAAGTCAGTAACTGATTTACAATCGGCCTTATTTTATACTAATTCTTTCACATTTTCAATCTTTCTTTTCACATACGCTTTCATTTCACAACTAAGCCTTTCATACATAGCCTTATTCTCCTTATCAATATCTAATTTACCCGGAATAAGTATAAATTTTTCATTTACCCTATCAATCATTAGTCTTAAGCCTTTTATTTACTCTTCAACTCCTTCTATTTACTTGAGAGCAGATCTAGTTAAATCCAGCTTCCTCATTGCCTCTGAAATCCCTTGTTTTCCTTTCCTTATATTTTATAGCTCTTATTCAACAAACTCTTTCTCTATAATGCCAGCATCCATTTTCTTGTAATTAATTAAACAGATTTATTCTAATGAAATATGTATAATATAAATTAACTAATAATACCTATTCCATTCTGTTGGATCATCACCTTCCTCATTATCATCCATAAATTTATCAATGTTCCAATTTTAGCATAAATTCTTAGATTTTTAGCTTTTAGTATCAAAATTGTTAATTTTTTCTAGTATATTAGGATATTCTTTGTATATTTGGCTAGGAGAACAAGGTCTATCTTTTAAGATTTATGGCCCTACATTAAATTTTCAATTTCTCCGTTTTCTTCTATTGGATTAGCTCTTAGGATGAACCCTACTTCTCATATTTCTCTGATACCTTAGCCATTTATCCCTTATAATATACTATTTTCTGTCAATTTTCATCGCTTTACAATCAACTGCAATATGCCCTAACTTCTTGCAAAGATAACACCTAATACCAAGTACAGAGTAATCTTTAAATTATGTTCTAATTTAAATAAACATTAAAACACTTTAATCATCAATGCTCTTCTAGATAAATCTAATGAAATCTTCCCTTATTAAAGTGAACATTTCTACGAAATCAATACACTAAGCAGAAGCACATCGAGGTGTTTAAAGGAAAAATCCTAATTCTCCAAAATAACAGCCAGTTGTTAGCTCTGCAAACACTGATTTTGTCTATCTATGATAAATTTACACAGTTCCCTGCAAAACAAAATACACTGTTAACGTATTTTCACCTTAATTAAACACTTAGTCTTGCTCTGAGAATGTAGAATATCCCATAAGTGAGCATATGTTAAACAGTAAAGTTTGTGTAAACAGTTAGAATGGATAGCAGTCTTATATAACATGTCCTCTTGTCTGTTAGTAAATTTCATGCTTTAATTAAGGTGAAAGCATGTTGAGTAATTCTGCTTCATCCATCTGATTTTACGTATTTTCCTTTACTATGAAGTCTAGATACCTCCTAACACGGTATTTTAGCTTATCTTGTATTAAATGTTGCTTCATATACGAATTTATAGCTACTACTTTTTCCCTGTATAAACTTGAAGCATAGGTTTACTTTGCTAGAAATAATGTCACTGAACTTAAAATGTATGGAAATACTGCACAGGTAATAAGCATACTTATGTTATTAAAAATCATCTCATAAGTAGTATAAGAATGTATGTCTCCATAGCCCACTGTTGTCATTGTTTAAATTGTTCAATATACTGCCCGTATATAAATAGAGTACTCGCTTTGGTACTAAAAATCAAGAGCTTCCAATCAGTTTCTATCCTCTAAGTAAGTTTATAGGCCTAGATATATGAAAATGCATGATAATCAATGAATTATGTAATATACAAATAGTCCTAATCGTATAAAGTAGGAAACTTTTGATACTAAACTGCTGGCTATATATTCCTCTAAATCTATAAAGATCTTTCGCAGCTTTGCCATTCTTAAAAGTTTAAGCAGTCTGAATACTTTTAAAAATCTAAGCATTGGGGCAATTTCTGCAAACTCATCTGTGTCATCTCCACCTAGTAAGACTTAGAAATCTTCATAAGGGAAACTTGAAATAATATCTATTCAAAATCATCCTTTTAAGTAGTTTTTAGTTATTTCTAGTCTAGATACAATTAAAGCGCCTCTTTTATAATATCCTGTATTGAAGGACAGTATTATATCGATTAGGAAGAATAATATTACGACTTATTCAAATCTTTATCAGACATATGACTCTTGTTAAGTTGAAAAAAATAAGGGAAGAGTAATGCCTTGAATTAGAATTATAATCATTGCTAGCATATCCCATATAAATTTAATGATATGATTTGGATTTATTATCAATTTTCTATTTGTAATTTAATTTCTCTTCACTGATCTTTGAAAATATGCCTATTTAGATATATTTCTTTAAGGCTAATCTGTTTCCCTTCGTATTCAATGTAATTTTTCTGGGACTAATTTTATTATGGAGGGATCATGCAGAAAAGTTAGATCAGAATACCTTCTACCCATTCTCATTTTAATTTTTATAAATTAAGTTTACTAGATTTGATTATTTATTGAATACTTAACAGGATAATGAATTTATAGTAAGTGTAAATTAGTTGATATGAGATTGTTTTATTAGTGTAAGAAGTTATAGATTTACTTTATAATGATAAGTAATCGAAAACTTGATAATTACTGTAGACAAACATAACTTTATCAATTTGCATATTATGATAGGTTTATAGTATATATAGTGTAACAAATAATTAAATGTAAAAAGTATAACATGTATATGAAACATTCATAATTAATTCCAGTGATACAACTGGCAAAAGAATAATAAAAGTTAAATTTAAATGTCTCATATATTTGAAGTAAAATTTACTCAGAAAATAGATAGAAGAATGATAAAATTTGTAGTGTAACCTGATATAAGAAAAAGAAATTAGTAATACAGCATGCCAAAAGTTTAACTTGATCCCTTATAGTTTTCCCCCATCATAAAGTCTCAAACAAGTTCTGTTACTAGTATGTCAAAATTACACCCTCTATAAAATGTTGGGCACAGCTAAGTTATCAAAAGCTCAACAAAAATACAGAGTAATCCTTAAATGCATAAATCCCATAGTTCTGTACAACTAAAGGAAAAAATGAATAGAAGAAAAACACTTAAAAACTGATAGAGAATCTTGTTTAATATACTAAAATTAGTTGAATAGGATGAATCATAGGGATTTAACAACCTTAGATAATATATGAGCAAAATTAAACGAGCTGTAAACTTATGCTAATTAATTTACTCAAATAGAATAAAAAAGTATATAAAACTGCAGAGATGATTTAGATCAATGATACATAGGCGTAATTATCATGCTACTTTAATACAAAAATTTATAAGAATGAAATTAAACTATTTCAAATACAATAAAACAAGGCAAAACATAAAAAAGATATAGGGATTTATAAAAACCCGCATATAAAAGCTAAAGTTTTCACAGATTAAAAGGTCTTAACAAACTTTATCTAGATTTTACAAATCAAAATACTTACACAAGGTACAAAATGCAACAAAAATATAATCCATAGCCCGTCGCTTCCTAGTAAGATCAAAGTACGGCTCAACTTTAGACTCTGCAATAAAAACCCAAAAACACTAATCATTCATAAGGCGCTAGCAATAATTAGTACAACAGCGCAACAAAAGAAAGCTAGCAGTTAAGATAATAGAACGAGAATGGATCAACTACAAATAGATAAAACGACTGAAAGAGCTACGCCACTATCTCTGAAGCCTGCCATATGAGTGTCGTCTTCTCTACTTTAAATTCAAACAAGTAAAATACGAAGCAGATATACTTAAAGCGGATGTAGAAGATCTGATAACAAAGAAATCTATAAGTGCCAAGTCTGTAGCTTAATAATAAAAAATTACTTTAATCGTCTTGAGCAGAGGAATCCTCTAAATTTTATTCAATAACAGTTAAAGGGTTATAGCTGGATAATGAGTTTTCAAAATCAACCACAGGATCTTTGGTTGAGGGATGCTTTGAGTACCAGAATAAATACATGCAAATTCAAATCGGAATATTATGTGTGACTAATCTTACCAATATGAATAAAAACACACTTGCTGGAATAGAATCAGGAATATAGTTAAAGCATTCTTAGCCAGATTTAAGAAAAAGTTGATAAGTTGATAGGATAAGTTACAGGGAACTTGATAAAGTTCAAGATATAATCAAATAAGTAGTATTTGATGTCCTATATGTTTCTATTACATAGTAATTAACAGCTGACATTATTTTCAAGCGTTTGTACAATTGCTTGATTATCAGAATTAATAAAATGCATATAAAGAAAACTCCACAGCGTAGAAATAATCAAATACTGTTCCTACAGTCGTATACATCTATGTTATAAATCGATTCTACAATGAAATAGCAAGCTAATCCTGTAAAAAACACTATATTAAAAACAAGCAATGGAAAATCAATTTTCCTTCACGGAGTATGTCTCATTACAATAGAAATCTACTCTGAGAAGTAATAACACAGAGCAGAGCATAAAATGGCCTATAAATACTCCATCATCAGGTAAAAAAAGTCTCAAAACGTTGACAAAAAGAAGTAATGAGCAACCATAACTGCATACAACTCACTTAAATTCCCAACAAAGCAAATAATCATTATAACATTCTAGCTATTAACACACTGCGAACTCCTTACAGAATACAGTCCCACCTAGTACATCTGTATACACCTTACTGCAACCAAAGCTGTCAAAATACTCACAGAGCCCAACGAAATGGAGGAGTAGCACCACTCTTCCTACACAGACTAACAAAGAGCCATTTTTTACACCTCTTTCAAAAACTTATCAAAAACTCTTACTTAAACTAATCACGAGAGCAGAATATTATTGATAGGGATAAACACCAATTTTATGAAGAAACCAATGAAACCCATAATAGCAAATCCAATAGCACACGCCCACACAACATGAAAGTACTCTTTTCTATCAGGCTTCTCACATCTTGTCAGAAACCTTTTCGACTCTACAAAGAACTGCTTCAGGGCCCCGTCCTTCTCCGCATCTTGGTTTGCTCTGTTGCTCATATTTAATTACAGCACGTGGTTCAAAGAAAATGGAGAGTATTACTAAACTAAAAAGCACCGAAAACTCCAACGGCATGGCAAGTTGAGAAAAAGGAGCAACCATTATCTTTTTTACATATGCTGGGAAGAGCAACGCTGCTAGCACTTACTCCCTTTTCGAAGTTAGAGTAATAGTCCTGGGCATCTGGCTCTTATATGATATAAAGTAACTTTCTATCAGTAGGCTCCTCAGCAGCGGTTTCCATGTAGAAGTTGTTCTGTAGGCCCTTTTGGTTCCATTTGTAGGCTTGTTGGCCGTCATACTCCTGTTCTCCTAAGAACTCAGCACCGGTCATCCAGTCGGGTTTTAGAATGCCACAGCCGTGGGCTGCGTCACAACAGTAACAACACTCATTTTTGTCAGGGTAGTAGAGGTATCTGTCTCCTGAAGCATCTACGTATTAAGTGCAAGGAGTGTTCTCAAAGGCCTTAGAGCCGTTTAGACCGCAATAGCGGTCATATCTGCCGTTTGCTCTGGCAATTGCATAGATTTTGTCGGTGTAGTCGTAGTGGAAAGTACCGGTGGTGTTGTGGGCGCTGAAAGTACCGGGGAGCTTGTTCACTTCGACGAAATCTGCGTGCCATTGGTCAGGCCAGCGAGGGTAGGCTGGGGTTTGGTCAGCTAAGGCTACTGAGAGGAGTAATTGCCACATATTTTATTCTACAGCAAAGGAAATGGTGGATATGAAAGGAGGTAGGATTGGGTTAATTGAGGAAGGTGTAGGATAGTTGATGAGGATTGGTATAGGGTTAGAGCTAAGATGTAGGAAGTTAAATTGTTGTTATATTAGTGTATAGTAGATATGTAAGCTAATTGTATGAAAGCATTATAAAAGATTAGAGTGTAAATATCAAAACTATGCATCTTAAAACATGATGATCTTGTTATATGATAAGTTAGATATTCAAATAATTGTAATCTCTATAGTCTAATCATTCATTTATACATTTAATAATTACTTATAAACTATATTGCTAAAGTTAACAAATAAGTCTAAACGGAAATGGAATATATTGACCTTAGCCCCTTATACACTATAATTTTAATGTAGTAAGGAATAGGAGATGTTGTAGTAACTTAATAGGATTATCCTGGTATGCTAACTCCTTTAAGTACCAAAATTCCTAAATAAGATAATTTTTTAATAGGCAAGGTAGGAAAAATCTATAGGTCAGGCGCATTCTTTATGATAGCCTAGCTTGACCGTAAGCATTACTTGTATAATAAACGCATCATCGGATTAGCCTTGACAGCGGCTCATTGTTTTATGAAAGGTGCAAAAATGTAATATGACAAGAAACCTGGATGTTTTAATCAATATTTAGATAATTAAGATTATTACGTTGATGTTCAACCTTTGCGGTTTTATATCAATGTTGACCGATAAGCGAAAAGTATAAACGATTAGGTATTAGCACTAGCAAAGGATGTAGTGCTATGTGCCATACTTGTACCTTAACATTACCCTGATTATGAAGAGTTCTTTTTACCAATTGCCACTTCAGATGAAGCTAGATAAGCTCATAAGGCTACAATTATGGGATTTCCTTGTATAAACTAAAATTATAGGGCAATTGCCCCGACTTTAGATTATGAGGGTTATGATGAAACATATATAAAAAATGAAATTTTTAGTACATTTCATGGAGGCAATTAACTCGTTAGATCAAAGGGAGAGGTTTTAGAATGTGGTAAGGCAAATTAAACTACTGATATCAGAGCATCAACAACTTCCGGAATGTCCAGAAGCCCTATTCTTATTAGAGTTAATGGATAAGTAAAAGAAATGGGAGTGTATGCAGGAGGGTGTCCAGTTTTTGGATAATGATAACTAATGAAAATATCAAGTTATCTTTAGGAAAAAGATATTGAAGGAGCTCAGCGCCTAATATAAGAAACTCTAGAGTAGTGTAATGATTATGATTACTTGGCTAATCTAATGAATTAATATAAAAAATTAATAGATGGATACTACATAAAAACTGCTTGGTAAGATTGCCATTTTTAAATAACTGAATTAATTGTGAATCACCCGTAGAAGTGATAATTAAACTATAATAGTGGCATACCACTGCATATAAATAGATTTAACCAAATCAGAACGGCATAAAATAACTTTATGAAAGTTAAATGATTAAATCATTTTAAATCAATTGAAGATCTCAAGCATTTCTTATTCTATTAGATTTAAATTAGTTCAGCAATATTGGAACTCATTCAATTATAATATTATTTGTTTTAAAATTTGCCTTATATGCATTGGATTAGATAATATATTATCATGCTTCTTGCACGTACAATTATGACATTATGTAATCTAAAGCTATAAAATAAAGAACATATATTGAATACTTCACTAATTTGGTTTATTTGACTTACTTTACGTAAAAATACAATGAAGAGATATACATACGTATAGGCTTAATCAATTTTTATTAAAGGATATAAAGCATAGTTATAGATTTAAAGTGGATTAGACATGAAATTTAGTTTCACAAATGGATTATTTTAGTTGATTATAGCCGTTTTAGAATAATTTTGAGTAAAATCTAATATACATTCAATAGTGACAATTCTTAAGATAATGTGCACCTAATTTTTATAGGAATTACATTTAAAGAGTATTGAAATTTATACAAAATATATTTATTAAAAGAGAAAGACTTAAATACTGAATATTAGGAATACTGTCGTTATTCAAATTTACCAAAAGGCTGTATGCTTTTTCTATCCTTTAAATTATTTTCTTTAAAGTATATCACAATAAGGATAATTAACAAGTTTTTCGGATATATTTTATAAAAGATCCTGAGTTTAATTAAGTTGAGATGTTTTATAAAAAGTATTAATTAGCAAATACTATAAAATAATAATTTATAACATTCTAAAATCACAAATTATAATCAAGAAGATAAGATTCTTAATAGATATTTTAAATAAAACTTTCACTAACTAACAAACTCCCACCCATCATTAGTCTCCCTACAATGCTTTTTCAAAAACTTCTTAATTTCTACAGCCGGAATATGATAAGAAGGTGCAGAATGATGAAAAGGATCTTTATTATCACATTAAACATGTCCTTTATTTAACCCTAGTACTTCTCCATTTGTATCTATAACAGGTCCTCCAGATTATCCATGCATCATTCCGCAAGTAGTAACCAATTTATTGTCTTCAATTCCTAAATATTTCCCCTTCATCACATACAATCTGTTTCCTACAAACCCCAACATTAGAACATTATCTAGAATACTGCCCTAATTCCCTATCTTCAAATAGTCATATTGCTTGTTTCCAGGAAGTTAATACAGAGAAAGATCGTTTTCTTAATCATCAGCTAGCCACAATATAGACTCTCCTTGACTTGTGCGCATGTCTTCTCTTGATCCATGGAAACTACTCACTGCTAGGCCCTTTTTAGACACAATGAAACCAGATCCTAAGCCAGAGTTCTTATGGTAAATACAAACAATTGATTTTCTTATATAATTCTGCAAATCATCCCCAAGACAGTGGTAAAATCCTCCTCCTAACAGCACCCCTGGAATAATTTTATACATATTATGGAAACTATCGAACTACTTTATATAGAGCACTGGTAAATTCTAAAAAGCGTTAACTGTATTGAGCATGATTGGTGCACTAATCACGAGGAGTAAAAATACTTGTACTACTTTAGACTTATAGCCTAAGAAATTGAAAAGAGGTTTAAAAATATTCAAGTTGTTTAAAATTAACTACCTCCTGGATTTTCTTTTCAAATTAATACCAGAACTACAAATTTACCTTTGATTTACGATTAAAGGTTTCCTAGAATTGGATCATTTGAAGTTTTCTTCAGGGATAGAATCATTTTTTCAAAATTGCACAAAAGAAGTTGGCCTTATGTTGGTTATATTATAGAACGAATCAAAACCATTGCATCTGGAGATTTTATGGAAGATAGTCCTGTTATTCCGTGACTAAAGTAAACTTAAAGCTTTTAGACTAGTTGTTATACTAAAAGAGCAAAAACACCTCAATTGATTAGTGAAAACTAAGAAACTCCTGCTAAAAGAATATCAAGACTAGGAAACTCATTGAAAAAGACTAGTAAGAGATAAGTAAGAAATTAAAAGCAGCCATCAAGCTAGCGTTTTTCTAGTAATCAAATCTTTAATAAAGTAGGAAATCAGCTTTTTGCTTTTCCAATGGATATAACAAGATCTCATAGGATAGAGATTTATTGTAATAAAAGCAAATACATGAAGATTCCTTATTACAATAGATCCTAATTGGACAAAGAATATGTTATACATAGTTCCGATCCAGCTATTATGGAGATTGTTAGACCTTAAATCATCATCAAATCTGGATAATAGGATAAAATCTAACTAAAGTTCAACGCTTGCAAAGACTAAAGTCAAATTACAGCCTATGTTTTTATAAAATAAGATGATTGTATAATAGAATGTATTGAATTAATTGCTACTGTAAAATAAAACTTGTAAATTTAAAATATAGAGCAAGATAAGAAAAAGGTTAAGTTACAAACATACTAAGGAGAGGCTTTTAATCTATAAGCTAATTCATAAAAGAATTTACAGATTACTCATAGTGATGAAATTATTATTTAAAATAACTAAATTACCTAATATAACACATTTTTCTAATTTGGAAAATAACTGTTTGCCATTCCCTTGTAAATACAGTAATCGTTTATTTACCAAGTTAAACTGAGTAAAGAAAAACACATAAAATTACTATACTAAAATAAACTTGAAACTAGCTAAACTATTATCATTAAAAGCTCAAACTATAAATTGCTATAACCAATACAAGGACAATTAAATGCTGAGGCTAGTGAAAAGGTTTGGTTACCACTGAAGATAAATCCGGTATATTAGATAGGGTATTATAAAGCTCATGTTATCTTGAAATCAGATGATTAAAATATTATCTATTGTTATGAAATCAATGTAAATGTAACATATCCAAGGAAATAGGGTAGTTAATAGTAAAATTATATAACGTTTAATACAGATTAAATAACTATATAAGGATGTGAAAAAGAATTAATTACTTAGACATAATAATCAACTATATACGTCCAACCACAATAACCAGAAAAAGATTAGACAAATGGAAATTCTAATATAACAATACTGAAAAAGTAATATAACATAGGGCTTCAGTTAAACACAACTAAATTTATGAGATTTCCTTATAAAAATAAAACTTAGGTATAATAGAATTATTAGGTATATACGGATAATGATTAGATTATAAAATTGAAGGAATCTAATATTACTATACCACCTGAATCCAATTATACAATAAGATTTCAAATAAATCCAATTTTATAAGCAGGACAGTATATTGCTAGCTTGGTAATATAGTCAGATATAGGGACAAAAGAATGTATACAACTTATTTGCTAAATTGTACCTTAAAGGGACATATAAACTGTAATTAGTGAAGTCTTTCAGCCTTAAATAGAATCTTTAATAGAGTAAAATCCCTTAGAAATATTAAAAGAGTAGGAAACTATTGATTTTAATTAGGTATAATAGTTTTTAACACTCAATGATGAGCTATTTGCTGTAATGATTAAGGCTTCCAAAGTATATGATATAGAACTTCAATAAAATTGCAACTATATTCACTCTTTTAATTATTTAAATAAGCAAAACCAAGACGAAACCTTTGTATTTAAATCTTGTAATTAGGATTTGATGCTTCCTAAATTTGAGTAAATATAAATTAAATCGTAATTTGAAGAAACCATTGAGCTAGAATTCATGGCATAACAACAGATTTAACATTAATAAGTAAACTTATTAGTATTCATTGGTTAAAACATAATCGATTGTATCTAATTTAATGTCTAATTCAATAATAATAACATCTTATAGCATATACACTATGATTAACTGTAAACTAATGAAAGTAAAACATCAAATAATTAATCATTCGAAGTTTAAACAGATAGAATAAGTCTTGCTATATAATAATATGAGCTATAGATACCAACTCCTAAAAATCAATTTAATCCTACATTAATATCAATTGGGAACACTTTAATATAGATGAATATGAAAATACAAAAAATGTATGAATTGAAGCTCTTATTATAAGACATTAAGTTTATGAAGGTGCCATACATCAATAAAACAAACCAATGTATAATTTATTATCTACAAAGCTCAGATGATTAATTACTATAAGTAAGATAATAATAAATATAGATTTAATCGTAATCAAGAGGAGAATTTCTAGTAAAATTTGGGCCCTTTAGTGAAATTGGCCTATATAAACTATATCTAATAATTCACTTCCTAGAAAATTAAACAGACTGCATTGAGTTTAAAGTAAGAATTGATAAGAATAATTAATTTATGCAATAAAATACAGATTACTTGTAAATATAACCTTGTTATAGCAGAGCTTTTGTCTCTGAAAATCAGTAAAATTATGATTTTATACCTAACTATGTTGAACAAAAAGATAACCAAGTCTTAGACTAACAAGAATCAAATTTATATGATTAAAGCAAATTAACAGAAAATATATCTAAGATAGACTAGAATCACATGTAATAACTAATCGAAAACCCATCTAAATCGTATAAGCTCAATTTAAAACAAGAATAATAAAAGTTCCTAAAAATATCATATACAAATAATGCATAAGAAGATACGCTGTATTAGCTATAAAGCTCTGATTTGAATTTAATGCATATTAAAGAAGCTTAAGTCCTTATACCTTCAAAATCCAAGGGCATCTTTAAGATTCACTTAATAGCATAACAAGAAAAACGAGAATATAAAGTACACTTGCTCATAACAGCAGATTAATGCACGAAAGACTGCATAGAGTTTAAAGTTAGTATACGATAGTTAAATTTTATAAGTTTTATCATACAAAGTTATGTTTGGTAGGTTTTGAAATACTTTGAATATTGATTTTTGTCTTGGGTTTAATTTAGATTCGCTTTGGTTGATAATAAACTCAGGTTAATTCACTTATCTTTACTTTATTGATTAAGAACGGCAATACAATCTTTTCATTTGAAACTGTTTAGGCTTGCTGTACCTAGGCATCAGATAATTTATAGGAGGAGCTTGATGGTGTCTTATCATAGGCTTGAAATTATAATTAGTGGATTACCTTAATATATATCTAGCGTTTTATAAGGCAATTAATTATAATTCTTTAGCAGAATTAACAGTGAATATCAATGTCATTTAAAAAAGTGTTGGGTGTAGTTTTAGTAATTCATTGATTATTTTAAGGGAATATATCTTAATTTTCTTAGATCTTTCTATATTACGAGCTTAGATGTATGAAGTAGGCCAGTTTTAATTGAATTTCTATATTTAACAGGAGTTAATTGTTCAACTCTGTTTTAAAAGCTCTGCTTTAACAACAATTAATCTAGCTAATATACAACCTTACTATATTGCTTAAACTACTATTAGGCTTTTCTATAATCTATCAAATTAGTTTATTTATCATTTACTTAAGTCTGAAAACGACATAAACTTTATTTAATCATTTTGATCAATTCTTATAGCAGCTAATCTGTCGTAAAGTTAAATAAACGGAGTTTTAGTTTTATAAAAGTTTCTGGTTATCATTATTGAGCTTTCTTTAGCAGTAAAGCAAGATTGAATAAATTGACTTAGAATTTTGCTTTGATCTTGGTTACATCTTAGATTTTTTAATCCTTTATAATTAACAATCCTTTAATCACACTTTCTTATGATTATGCAAGGTTGGAGCTTTATATCTAATTGCTATTCTATTATACCATTAAATATTTATCCTGTTGTTACCACTTTTTCCATTATTTAGTATAATTTATTTATTGATATACATTTAACAGTCTATTGGAGGAGAAATAACAGAATAGATGTGCTATAAGTTTACTTACTATTATAAACAAAAATTTGATAAAATTAATATGCTTAACAATATACAATAATTACTGTTAAATGTTTGGTATAGAAGGAATATATTATTGCCTAAAAGAAATCCATCGAATTTAAGCATGCAATTTATTTTTATTAAATACTATAAAGATCCTTTATGTCTCTTATCAGTTAATTTATACTAATAGATTCATTCACAACAAAGTGCTAATATACAGTGCTTAAACTATAAAAATGTCTTCAGAAGCCAAGATACATCCAGCTTTCCCCAAAATAACCAAAGTGAAGCAATTACACGAGTAGAAATAAACACTTATCAAGGTATATGATATCGAAGAAATTCAGCAACTTTGTACTTGAGTAACTTATTTATATAACGATTAAGATGACATTTAGGAACTTGATTAAACTAGAAATACAATAAGTGATGATTAAGCCATAGTATTAGCTGAGTAAATCGGACTATCAAAGCTAGCTGAAGATATACGTTTAATCTTGATTGAATCAAAATAGACTAATATTCATACTAATTACTAAGAAAAAGATGACAAGTTTGGTAGTGATGGGATTATTTAATCCAGAAATTCAAAGAAATTATTCTTGTGCATATCCTCTGGGTAGCATTTTTCTCTATAATAAGTATCATAGTTAATTGAAACAGATTAATTAAAGGTATTTTACAAATTGCTTAAATATAACAAAGTAAATTAGTATATTCCCAAAAACTATTTGACTAATGAGAATTTGATAAAATTGATACGAAAAATAAATAAAAAGGATTAATGCCTGCACATACTTAAAATTTTAACATTTTGAAATAATAGAAAGGATAAAAACTCTATTTTAGGTCTGCTGTATAGGATATTGTTAAAAATATTTACAAAGTAAAATATTGATGATTAACTCTTAATTCATATTGCAAATCCATTGTAATTTGGTGTACTAGTAATTGAGTTAATAGAAAAGGTAAAGAATTTCAATAAGATGCTAAAACTCAAATTTGAAAAATTAAGAGATAGAATCTTAGAATTCTTGTTATATATTGAATCGCAATTTGGAGATTCTAATCAACTTGAAGTAATTTTAAAGCAAAAATTTATGAAAAGATATCTAATTGAGATAATGATAAGTAATATTGAAACTTATAAAAGATTATTAAACTCTGATTTGATGCTAGAAGCTACTTTATAAGTCTTTTTTAATGGAGGATTCGTAGGAACTTAACTACACAAAATTAGCCCTCTTTGAAACGTTAAACAACTATACTAAAATGGAATATTCAACTTATAATGCAAATCTTAGTCAAAAGAATAAGATTTCCTTACATTCAGCTCATGGAAAAGAAATTACTTTCCAAAACTAATTTTTGAGGCTTTGAACTACTTGCCCCCTATTTGCATTTTGATTTATTATTCTGAAATCTGGTATCAGATGAGAAGAGATTTAGATAACCCTGATCTAACAACGGAGGATTTAAGCGAAATGAATGAAAGACTGGGAAACCTTTAAAGTCTTATCAATCTTTTATCATATTATGTTATATTATTTGTCGGAGGATTTATCTAAAAGATTACTTACACTTTAATATTATCGCAGCCTCTGATAATAACATTTGATCTTATTCTAGATTTTGGACTCTTAGTAACAACTTCTTTTGTAGTATACTAAGCTAATTTCATAGAGTATCAGGACTAAGATGTAGAAATTATTGAAATTGCAAATGGATTTATGATAGCTCTGTTTATTTTGAAATTGTTTAAATCACTAATAGCTAATAGGACATTAGGAATATAAGCCTATATGATTTATTCTATTATTAAAGCAATATCATCTTTCATAGTAATTCTCGCTTTTAGTATATTTGCAGCATCAATGGTATTCTGGGCACTGTTTTACAAAGATTCTGAGTTATTCTATCATCTTGATATTTCAATTAGAACTATTTTTGATTTTACTATAGGAAACGTTGATTTTACCATTTTCCCTGATAACACAGGCCTTGGAATGTGGCTTACTATATTATGAGTGTTTTTATCGACTATAAGTATGCTTAATATCATGATTGCTCTATTGAGTAGTGAGTTTGAAAATGTAATGTAAACAGCAAATGCGTATTATATCTCTTATTTATACAACATTTGGAGGTATAATAGGTATTATGAGGGATATGGAGCATTAGTTACTCTTCCTTCACCAATTGATTTCATACTTATAATATTTGCTCCATTTTATAAGTGCAATATAGCTTGGAGGAGTAGATTGGATCGTGTATTGGAAATAATAAGCTATATGCCTATGTTATTGATAATAAGCAGTCTATACTTACTGATGAATCTAGTTTTCTTAATACCGGTTTGGCTTTATGGATATTATTACACTTTTTATTGGTCTTAAGCTGATTGGAAAAAGAAAATTAGTTGTATTATTTTATGAACCTTCATTGGTATTCCTAAATTAGTATTCTGTGTATTTATATCTTATGCCAATCTGAAGAAGTATCTTTTTAAGGAGGAAGATAGTTAATACTTTACAGATGAGTTTTATAATTATGTAATTAGAACTTTTGAGGCACTAATATACAAGTTTCAAAAGACTGTATTTGAATATGATGAGCTATTAAGTTTAATAGAACATGAGGTCAACTGTTTAGATTATAAAGTAGATAATCGTAAGCCGTTGGATAACTAATTTAAATTGTTAATAACTGATAATCTTATGGAAATAAATTTAAAAAGCTTGAATTTTGAGTTACTATTGAAGGATATAATTGACAAATTTTAATATAGGGATTCATAACTAGTTTCAGTTAAAGCTATAATTGATACTTTTAAAGATAACGAAAAACAAAAGGAAATTCTTTATTGTATAAATATATCGGCTATCCAAGAAGGTTTAGATTTGATTAATTAGTTTTTTATGTTAGTTTTTTATAAGTAATATGTTCTAATTTAACCCTTAATATGCACTCTTATGCTTTATCTCAATTTATTATACATAACTGCTTCTGACTTTTTTGGTTAAAATACTTAATACATTAGTACAATTCTATTGAAATAAGTCAATATTTCCTATACAATTTAACCATAAATTTTAATAACTAAAAATCTTGATCAACCAATAAAATAATCATACCATTAGATTGATTTATATCAGCTTCACTTTTCCCGTACACCGCAATAACTCTGTCTCCCTTCTTAACTAAGTTCCTAAACTTTGCAACTTCAATAGCATAAGTCAATAAATTTTCAGTTCCTTCATATGAAGGCACTTTTAGAGTTTAGCATCCTCTTATTGCATTAGCTTGATTGATGGTTGTTTGCCTAATACTAACAGCTAGTATAGGCATTGGAGGCCTAAAGCGAGCGATTAGCCTTGCAGTATATCCTGAATCTGTAATAGCAAGTATTACCTTAGCTCCTAACTCTATTGCTGTTCTTACTGCAGCTGTTGCTATTGCTTCAGTTCTATTTAACTTTCAAGTTATACTTTATCTTATCTTTTAATACTCTGATTTGTAGTCAATTGCTAACTCTGCCTCTGCGCATATTCTGGCCATGAATTGTACAGCTTCTAGTGGATATTCTCCATTAGCAGTCTCTCCACTAAGCATAACAGCATCAGTTCCATCTAAAACAGCATTGGCTACATCACTCGCCTCAGCTCTGGTAGGCCTTGGATTCACAATCATAGACTCCAGCATTTAGGTTGCAGTAATTACCATCTTCCCATACGTTTTACACTTATTAATAATCATTTTCTACGCTAAAAACACCTTTTCAGCAGGTATTTCCATTCCTAGATCACCTCTAGCCACCATTACTCCATCAGTTGCTTCTAAAATCTCATCGAAGTTCTATAAACCCTCGTGATTTTCTATTTTACTGATTATTTGCATATGGCATCCTCTGGGTCCCAGCACATCTTTTATGTCTTCAATATCAGATGCTCTTCTGACAAAGGAAGCAGCAATAAAATCAATGTTATATCTCAAAGCAAAATTCTCTATATCATCTTAATCCTTCTCAGTTATTGTGGGAAGATTTATACTTTATCCTGGCAGACACATATTTTTCCTTTCCCCTAACGTATAACTATTCTTACACTTTACAGTTACTGAGTCATTTTATACAGAAACAACTTCTGTAACAAGAGCCCCATCCCCAATTAAAATAGTTTTCCCAATCTCAACACTATTAACTAACTCTTTATAAGAGCAAGATATAGTCTAATTATCACCTTCTATTGAGTAATCAGTACTTATTACTAGCTCCTAACCAGCTTCAATTTATACATTTTAGTGATTGATTAGAAATCCAGTCCTAATTTCCGGTCCTTTAGTATCCAACATTATTGATACTGCCCTGTTTGGCCTCAGCTTATTTGCTTATCTTATCAATTTAACTGTCTAAGCGTGATAAGCATGGTCTCCATGGGAAAAGTTAAGTCTTGCAATGTTCATTCCTAAGTCAATCATCTGTACTATCGTATCAATGTTAGAAGAAGTTGGGCCAATTGTACATACAATCTTTGTTTTCCTTTGTGTTAAATCAACTTTTTCAAATAGTTTTTAAGAGGTTATTTTACCTCTAATATTACTCAAACGAGTTGGTTCCATTTTTAGCTAATTTTTGTTTTTTTTATGGATGATTAATATATAACTACAATAAAAGGTTTTGTATAAAAACGTAGTATTATAATATCATTTAAGTTTATGCCTTGGTATACGAATAAGTTGAAAATGCCCTGTATTTGTTTGTCTGTTATTCATTATGTTAACTGAACTTGACCTTTTAGGCTGAAACTCCTTATCCTTTGATACGTGAAAAACTTGCATGTTAGTTGAGTGAGATTTATTTTTATTATATTTTGCTTGACTTGGCTGATTGTTTCCAATTGAAGCTGGCTAACTGGAGGACCGTCTATGATAAGAACGTTATTGAATAGTTTCAGTTTTACTTTTGTATAGAATTGCCATGTTTTTCTTGTATATTTATACTAGTAAATCAAAAATGGTTTTAGCATAGTTGTTTCTGCATGACTTAAAAAAGCTCAACTTCTTTTAGTTATTCTAAGCAAATTTCAGCTGTTTAGGCTTATTCAGATTAGAAAAACTGCTGGGTTATAAGCTTATATAGTATGTTTCCTAGTGGCTTATTGGTATTTCTATCTCTTCGTAAATTAGCTGAGGGTAAATGAATTATATCTACTCTTTCTACCGCTTTTTGAATACACCTGATTTCAGTATTACTCTTGTTCTTATTTTAAACAATTTAGAGTTTGATTATTTGTATTGATCCCATTTAGATATTCCCCGTGATTGGTTATTATGTACTTAGGTGTTAACTAGGTTTTTTATAAATAGGAAGAATTAATGCTGGTCTTATAAGTAGTTTGGATTTTCCTCTAGATTCTATATAAACTAGTTTAATTACTACTCTTAGTGCCTACTATCCAATTTAATAGTGTTTATAATCTTATTTTTAACAACAATATACCTCACTGGTCTTTGATAATTCTGCAGGTTGGTTTGGTAAAGAAAGTATAGTAAATATAAAATATCCTGATAGTAGTATTAGCACAGGTACTGGTACTCAGATTCATTTCCAAAAGCTTTGCAATTAGACTTTTGTAAAAATTAAGCATTCTTATAGAATTTAAACTTATTCAGTTAGACTATTAATTAGTGCAGTATTTCATTTAGACTCTTTGGTACTTATTTACTAAACATTAAACCAGCTATTCCTTGCAGCGCTTCATACTCATCGTATATTATAGCTTTTATCAGTCTATCCCTAAGATTAAACATTATTTAAGAAGTAATAAGATAATACAACTTTGTAGGACAATGCAAATTAGCGTTGAAATCAGGGTTTCTATTAATAATTTAAATCATTACCTTTAAAGCATAATCTTGCTCTTTTGAGTCTAAAAAATCAAATAAGTCAGATATAGCAATAAATGCTTCTTCCGGCTCTAAGATTTCAGTTATTTTATCAATGCATCCTAAAATTCAATATAAGTAAACTGCCTTGCCTAAATCCTTTTCTTGGTTTTAAATCTAGATATTACAAATTTTACCAATTCCATTTACCAAAGCCATTGCATCATAGAAACTTTTAAGCTTTAAGAAATGTACTTCAGCAGGGCTAATAAAATACTCATAACTAGGATCAAAATATATGGCAAATAGATACAATGTATCCAATGCCAAAAATTTCATAGCATTGCCAATATCTCCGTTGATTAAATGTCTAATAAGCACCTAAATCAGATTATTAAACCCTTTGAATTGCCCATCCATAAAATCAATACACTGTTATGAATATTTTTGCAAGGGATTAGACAATTAAAAGTACTTATGCCCACTGCTTACCCCAACTCCCTCCAGTTTTTCATTATTCATATAATATATACTAAAAGCCCTTAGATAGTTAATCTCAAATGAGGAAAGCGGAACTATATGTGAAGGGTGTTTGAAATGAGTTAAAGCAAAGCTTAGGCAAAAGTTAAACACATTCATTATATTAGATTAAGCGTTTCTGAATTAGATTAAGCAGTAAGTGTTAAGTAAAATTCTAAGCCTATGAAACACTTATTTAGTAAATTTCTCTGCTTGCCTTATCAGAATAAAAGCGTCATATGGCTTTTTACTCATAACAAAATAGTGAAACGATCTGTAAACAGTCTCAATATAAAAAGCTTCGTATACAATATGCTTAGTTTGTCTTCAATTGAACGATAACCGCAATTCTGAGATTAAATTGATAACTTCATTGCTGGAGATCCTTTAGTTTATTACAAGATTATTATTGAGTATCTCTAAGTTTCCATCTTAGCCCGTATAATGCACCTCATCAGTAACTTAAGGCGGTATATTATATCTCAAAGCTTCCTTTAATTTTTTAAAAACCTTTCACTCACTGTTCTAATTCTTTAAACTAGCAGTAATCGCTGTAAGTCTAATTAAATTGCTGCAGTTCTAAGGGTAAAAATCCTACTCCAACTCACTGGGAAGAGGATTTGTGTTATTGGACAAACAAATAGCTATAGCATTCAATTAATCCCCACTACTGACGCCTTCACTTACAATTTGCATAAGATTCTGTAGATATTGTATCTTAAACTCACAGATTGTCCAACAATTACTATAAACGAGTCTATCTTCTTACAAACTCATAAGAATTTAGTACCCTTTTCTGATCTTTTACTCCTCTGAACTTAAGTCGACATAAGGAAACAAACTTAGCTCATTTATTCCTTACTTGCTTACAATAATAGACTACACTGGCTCCCCAAGACGAGTGAACACACATATGTATCCAATATGAAAACCTAGTATTAAATACAAGTCGCATTTACTCCAAACCATTGAGTCTACTTAAAGCTGAATAGCCCCATCCTCCTTGTGAGATACTAGGTCAATCTGCATTACATACTAAAGCATGCTTTTAGAGATAAGTTGTCCCTTTCTACCTAAGAATAACAGTTGCTGCATATATAGATGAGGGGAGTTCAAAGCAATACCTACAACTTCCCCTCTATTATCAAATTTCATTCTTACATCAATTTGGCCCTTTTACGCCCAAAACTCGAATTCACTAAAGACTTAAAGGGATTTCGAACGTTGTCCTATAGTATAGCGAGTGAAATGCAGCTAAGCGTTGGTTTCTTGGTCTTGAATCAATTGTAACTGTAAAAGTTCAATGTTGGATAGTTGTCTTAAGGAACTAGACGTAGCTGAGGTGTAGAAAACTAGAGGATCTGATAGAGATTTGCTTGTTTCATCTAAACGGGAGCTTTAACTCATGATAGGGGAGGATTATTAGGAGTAATCTATTGATTGTATTTTGTGATACTTGTAGTTTTAGATATTAGACCAAATTAATTCCGAATTAAGCTCTTTTTGTATGTTGAGTATTCATATTTCATTTTGTTTACCGCATAGTAAAATATGATTGTTTTCTATGCTGATGTAAGTTGCCTGAAATTTCATATGAGGAGGAGGAAATTCCCGTATATTTTTCCCTTTTCTATCTCATAAGATGATAGTTTTAGACTTCTCAATACCAAGGATGTAGTTTTAGTCAGATGATATTGATATTTATTAAAGTTTGTACTGTCTTAAACAGTTGTATATTTTTCCTAGTTTTGATACTTCAAATATTTTATGTTAAGATATCAAAACATAATCTTTGTCTGAGTTTTGGTTAAAGTGAACACTTTTTCATTGCTTCGAATTCCTAAGAGTTATACCAGACTGACGAGTAAACTACATTTATATTAAATATGTGAATAAAACAAGTCTCAATATATTTATAAGAACTGTCAGTTTGATTATTCAAACGAAAATGCTTAATAAATTCACTCTAATTTTATACAAGTATATAAATACTCATAACACATGTATTTAATAACAAATTCATTAAAAATACAATGGGAAATGGGCAAAAACTAAGTGCAGTTGGAAATTTTAACTAGGATAACCCCTTATCTATAGGCATATTTCCTTCTGAAGAAGCCTAATAGGCCTAAGTAGGACCCTACTTACTAGACTATTAGCACTAGAACCATCGCTAAAAAAGGCTTAATTTCTGAAACAAAATCTATCAAAAATATTAAAATTCTTACTACCCTTTAGAAAGTTTTAGAAGAAATGATAATTAACTAGAGAAGTTCTAGTAAAAACTATGCTAAGGTCCTCCCTAATTTGTAAGATGAGATGCTTGAGTAGTCTAAATGAAATTAGTGGAAATAATAAACCCAGAAAATTATATAAAAATAGAAATACCTTCAAGTCATATGCTATTGTAAATTGAGAAAGATATTGATAGATCATTTCCCGAGCATCCTTATTTTAGTGAGGAGAAATATGGAGCAATAGGGTAATAAAGGCTGAAAAATATTCTTAGTAAATTTGTAAGCAAGTATCCGAATATTGGATATTGTTAAGGCATGAATTTTATAGCTGGGTTTCTACTTTTAGTTAGTCAAGGAAATGAGCTATTATCCTTTTACTCATTTGAGAAAATTATGTTTTAGTATGAGGTTGTAGGATTTTATGATAAAGGGTTCAAAGGACTAAGAAAATACGGGTATATTTTTAAAAAACTGCTTAAAATGTATTTTATCAAAGTTTATAATCATTTTAAAATGCTTAATATTCCCTAAGAGTTGTGAATTACGAAATGATTAATGACTTTGTATACTTCTGTACTTCCATTTAATTATTTAGTTAGAATCTGGGACAACTTTTTAGTATATGGAATAAAGTTTATATTAGAATTTGGACTAGCTATTGTAAGTCATAGTAAAGATAATTTAATATACATGGATATTTGTGAGATTGCATAGTTTATGATTAGTATTGATAAACACTTACCAGATATTTCTTACTTAATGAAATCTGCATAAAAGTATCGTATTGGAGAGTAGAAGTATAAATAGCTTTTACAGCGTTGAAATTAAAAGATTAAATAAATTAGAAGTAATTCGCATAGTAGAAAACAATCTTGCTATAGTAAAAAACTATAAACTTAAAGATCAAAGTCTAGCAGCTATATAAGTAAATTTGCAAAATTAGAAATATATGAGATTAGATAGTCTTTTGTTACAATGCGTTCTAAAATTGGATACGATTAATAGTTTAAAACTTTTAACGGCATTTTAGATGATTCGATTGAATAGCCTTTATTGGATATGAGTGATAATAGCTATAGATTTCTTATGCCACCTCATAACATGTTATGCTAGATTAATAATTAAATTGTATTGTTAAATATACTACTAAGAGTTATAGTCTACTGTTATTTTCTTAAAGTTTCTTTAGTCTTTAATTAAAAATGATTATGTATAAATTTCATAGCTTATGTAAGATATTTCTACTATATATCACATAGTTTATCCAATTAATTTTACCATTTACTTAACAAATTAATAAAAAAGAAGCCAATGGAAAAAAGACAAAAAACATGCAGAAATTAAATAAGTTTTGCAAAAGTAGTAACTCCGTTTAAAAGCAACCAAAAGCAGCCTAGATTATTTTAACATCTATACTAAAATCCATCTGTTATAAATAAAAGACAAATTGGACATAAAAGAGTTTTAACAGAAATTAACTTTCAGGATGAAGATACTTTGCCTGAAATTCCTTTATCTAATTATCCTAAATTAAACAATTAGATTAATGATGAAAATACTTTGTTAAAAAGAATGTATAGTTAGTATAAATTCAAAACAGGATTTGCCAAATATGTTTAATTGTAATAAAAGGATTTTAAGGGTAATAGAATCAAATAGTTAAATACTAACGAGGTCTATCAAAATAAGATAGCTGATTTACTATAACATAGAACTGTTAGAAAAAACATAAATCTGTCAGCATTTCAAGGTTCTAGGTAAAGAAGCCACTCTGTGATTAACCGGAAAGAAGTAATTTATTGTAATTTTTAATAGGTTAAATTTACTTGTTTGTATTAACGAAGATTATTTGAAAATATGCACCAAATATTAAATTACATAATTTGAATAATCTTCTAACAATAATATAAGAAACCAATCAGTACTAATTCTCATAATTCTAACTCATATCAATCTAGTTTTATTATATTTTAATCTATCTGA
This sequence comes from Condylostoma magnum, assembly GCA_920105805.1. NCBI lineage: Eukaryota > Ciliophora > Heterotrichea > Heterotrichida > Condylostomatidae > Condylostoma > Condylostoma magnum. The sequence continues at coordinate 116,874 of CAKKTI010000019.1, forward strand.
AATTTTATAAAGATGAAACCCTAATAAAGGACAAAAATATTAAGATAAAAGAATAATCTTTGCACATCTATCCCAGATAAACACTGCTAGGTCCATACTTAAAACATAGAGATATTAACTTACTAAAACAACTAAATAGGCCGTAAACCTTGCTCAGAAATAGTAAAAGGTCTACGAAGAAATTCAGTTATAATGAATTTAGATAATCTAGACACACTGTAAATAAAAGCGATAATATCCGCGTTTCCTAAATTACAAAATATTAAGAAAATCGTTATATGAGGTAAGCATTTCGAAAATGAAGCCAAAAAACCTC
>CAKKTI010000020.1:4055-14871 GCA_920105805.1 Condylostoma magnum
AATCCAATACACTGCTTTAAAATGTATGATTATGCTAGAGATTTGCATTTAACCTAAAAGTAATTCAAAGCTGCAATGATTGAGTCTGGGTATCCGTTAACTTTAGAGGAAATCGAGATCATTTGGCCTATGATATCAAAAAACGAGGAGGACAGAGCTAATGTGTTGCATTTTATTCAGTTAGTGACAAAAACTTACGAAGAAATAACAGATATATACATAAAAATAAAGAACGCAGTTGAGTACAGAAGAGTTAATCTATTTGAATACCTCTTAGAATATGCAGTGGGCTAGGGAGGTGGAATTTCTAAGGAAGATCTGCTTTAAGCCTTTGAAAATATTTAATTAAGCTTAACTCCAGAGGAGTATTTAATGATTTTTGACCACTTAGATAGATTTGGAAGTGGTTTTATTCTAGTGTAAGAATTTGTTAGCTGGATAAACCCTTAAAGAATAGAAATTGACATAAGGAGTATGAAATGAGCAATTTCCTTAATCTAAGAAATAGCAGATTCTTTATATAGCCTACAAGTGTAAGATGTTCAGTAATATTTGAGCCAGTATGGACTTCACAAAAATGGAACTATGTAAGTTCATCATTTTAGACTTGCACTAAGATCACTGGGACTAGCAGATCACCGAATAGATGTATAAAGATTTGTGAATGAACTTACAATACCAAATACAGATTATATCAGAGTCGTTTACTTTATACAAGCTTTATAAGAATATGGAAATAATACACAAGATTAAAGGTAAAAAAGGACTCCTATTCTAAATCAACAATAATTAATGCAGTGTTATCAAGCCTTAGATTAAATCGCTAACAAAATATAATAAAGAAGATAAGATGTATAACAAGTAGTTGAATCGTTTGATACATAAGGAAATGGATTAGTCAACTTTTAAAGATTCTATTAGTATGTAAGGTCGCTGAATCTTTAAATCCCTGATTAGATTATGAGAAATATCTATTTACTTTTAGATACAGGAGAAGGAAGAATTCCAACAAATCGATTAATTGATGCTTTAACTATGGTTAGAATAGAGTAAATAACCTCTTAATCTCCTCAGTAATAAAGATACTATAACTTTGACCCTATTGCTGAGTTAGGAGACTATATGATTAGGAATTAAGTGTCAGCTGATCAGCTTTTAGAAGGCTATATCAATGATATAAGCTACTATGACTTATTATCGGCTATGAAGTCTATTGGATTCTAATTAAATCTAAATTATGAAGAGGCTTTAATGGAAAGACTATAGATACAGAATTCTAGAGATAGAGTTGATACAATGAAGCTTAGAGGATTATTACCAAAAAGCACGTAGTAAAGAAGGCAAAATTACAGGTAATAAAGAAATATTACTAATTATAAGTATCAGGAAGTCATTGTAGGTGGATAAGATGAATACTTTGTAAGTGGAATGCATAATTATAAGGCAAAACCTGTGTATATTGAATAGCATTAAAATAAAAATATCAAAGCTAATTATTATCCTTCAAATGAGTAGATTATGAGACAAGGGCTGAGAGTTAAAGAATTATCAAGGCAAAAGGTGTTTTATTAGATAAATTGTTAAGTTTAATAGTGTGTTATTGCATGCTTTATATTATTACTAGAGTTAAATCTCTACTTATTTAACAATAAAGCTGTAGTAATAAGTGCATAATAAAATTACTTTGATAGATTAACTATGAATTAATTGCCTAAATTTGTAATTTTTTCTAATATTGACCAGATTTAATTAATATATTTTAGTGGATTAACCAATTATTTATAAAATGTCTAAAATTATTCGCGAAAAACCAGCAAAAATAAACTTAAACTTTTAAAACTCGCTATAAGTTCCCTCACTCCCATCTTTGACAGATAAAGTAAGAACGCCGAATATAATTTCAAAATCAAAAGAAAGACTAAAGGAAGAAATAAAGCACTTAAAGGAATTAGGCGTAAGTACAGGAATTAGGATAAAATCAGAGAATTCAACCCCAGTGTAAATAATGAGGACATCTCTAACTATCGCTGATTTCTGGAGTACTAAGAAATAGAAACAGTATATTAATGATAATAATCTATGAGAGGCTTATCACTGTATCAGATAAAATTAGTTGAAAAGGACAAAATCATTTAATAACTTAAACAATAAAATAGTAACAAATAATAATAAAGAGTTGCTTTAAACTAGGAGTAATAACAGATCTTCAAGGTTTTTAATGGCTAGTAGTGATTCAGATCAATAAGTTACAACATTAAATAATGCTCCTAGAAAAGTACCATAAATCGACAAAATTATTAATGATTGCAATACATTTATTCAATAAAGTTAAAGCTTTAGGAGCAAAACGTGTTAATAACAGTAAAAGATAATAAATAATTATTGAAAAACTAAAAGATTTGCCAATGGTAACAAAACCCCAGGATTCAAGATCAGCATTCCTAAATTCGAGTAAAACAAAATAAACAAAATAATAAATAATCTTCATTAATTGCACAGTATTTTCCTATTTTTAGTAAGTTATTTGTTCCAATTTGATGCCTATATTGATCTTTGAAAAACATCAATATACATAATTTAAATTAACAATTGTGTTGCAAATTGCTTGATAAATATAATTACCAATAATAGTTTAATTTTTATTCTCATACACAAAAGGGCTAAATCCATTTTAATTATCAAATCGACTCATGAGAAATACTAACTTCCTTATCAAAAAGATTTGCAACAGTTGCCTTATTGCTTTAATTAATCGGTGGCAAAGTGTCAGTTCTAATAGTACAAACACTCTGTTATCTTTTATGCCCTTACTCTTCCTTTCTAATAGTCTAAAGAGCTGGTTTTACCTTTTAGTTCAGTACAACAATAGGACTTGATTTTTAACTTGAATAATTACCTTACCTTGCCTCCTATCTTCACGTTGATCTTTATGTAATACTCGGCCTTTCCGTCTAAGCCTGTATAATATTTTATTTTTCATACTCATTTGATTCACTACAAGGTGTAACATTCCTTTTCTTCTAAGAGTTAACACATCCCATTTTTATTATAAAATTTATCTAATTTTATGCTGGTGTCTTTGGTGATTTGATTTCCTGCAGTAATTTTCCATAATCTACTTTTCCTGGCTTTTCTTCTACGATATATGCTTGATTTGTAATAATCTAAGGTAAAACGTGTTGATATGCAGTACTTGGCTTTCTATCCCCTAACAATTTTTAAAGTTAGCTTATAACAGTTGAATCATTAAACCCTAATTTCTTTAATCCCCAAATCAGTTCTATTAGATTGTCAGAGGGTAGATACTTAGCTTTTTCTTTAATCACAGGTACAACTATACTGCTTAGATGTTCTTTTAACTCTAGATTAAGCACAGCTGAAGAATATACTAAATTAGAAACAACAACAGCTGGTATATCCTGCGGCTTAGCATACTTGAGTACAGATATCAACATACTAAAACTACTTTCAACAATTTACTTTCTCCTATTCATCAACAAAGCTGCGTTTAATCCAGTTTTATAGTCATTATCTGTGAAACAAGCGACCCATCTTTACACAAAGTTCCCCTCGTCTACTTCTTTGGCGTGATCTTACAATGAAATTAACTCTTAATCTGGAGTATTCTTTATATCATTCGCCATATCATACAAATAGCACGACACCTCAGCAGTGTTTAGGGATTATTGATTAGGCTGGTTGGAATGCAAAATTATACGCTCCACTGTTCTATCTAAAGGATAAGCTGAGTAGGATTGAAAATCAGCGTAAAGCATTGGACTGTCAGCCGCTACCTCGGCTCTTGCTCCAGCAACCACTCTTCGTAAAGCACTAAGCATTTTTATAAATATGGAAAAAGTAGTACTCAGTAAGAGATAGTAGAATAGATTAAAGTGAGTTGGGAAATACGGAAATATGTATGGAGTGTGTTTCAATTACCAGGGAGTTCCGCTTATTTCTATTGGGCCTCATTGAAGCTCATTTGTTTGTTTTTGCGGAGTTTTAAGTGGGGTTGGATTCGGGTTCAGTTTTGGAGTTGCTTCAATGGTAAATCAGTATTTTGTATGAGCTGGAGTTGTTATTACGTGTTTTTGTGTTGGGAGTTACTGCTTAACTGCGTTTTCTAATCCTGGGGTTGTTAATTAGGAGGATTAGGAGGTTGAAAATATTGGTTATTTTTGTAAGGTATGTGAAGTTTTTTAGCAGCAAGGGACTGAGCATTGTGATTATTGTAATTTGTGTATTGAAGATTATGATCATCATTGCCCTTGAACAAGTAAGTGTATAGGGAAAGGCAATAAAATCTACTTTTATAGTTTCATGCTAGGATTGTCGTTAATGATATTATACATGGCAGCTTGCTTTACCTGAGGACTAAAATCCTAAAAATTTCTTAATTTAACTAACAGGGGTGGGATACGAGGAACAAACTAGTAATTTAATTATACACATAATAACAACTAAGCAAATTACCTAATCTTTATTAAATCCCATGCTTAATGCTTGCAGCGCTATTCAATCCTTTTAACTTCTCCATTAATTTAAGCAATTGAAAATCTTTCTCATCTGAAAATCAGCTTTATACTTCAATTCCATTCTCAGATTACAAAACTCCTTTTAAATCATTATCAACTATAATTATATCCCTTAGATCTCTACCCAGAATCATAAGATCTTTTAATATCTTTCCTTCTTATATTCTGCATTGATCTCTACTAAGTATTTGTTTTATGAAGTTTTTACCAGGATCTAAAAATTTCAGCACTTAATTCGCGTATTCTTTCCTAGATGCTGTAAAAATAACTATTTCATACAGTTTTGATAACTATTTAAGAAAAATTACGGCAAATGGTCTTATTTTTACATAAACTATGTATCTATTGCCATCGATTACTAATGGAAATAGAAAGTTAGCATTTGGAATTGGATCAATTGAACTATGCACTAGAGTTTCATCTAGGTCTAATACTAGAGTATATTTAGGAGATCTGCGGGTTTTCATTGGAAGTGCATTTTGCATAAGGCTTTTCTTACAAAACTTCATAATTATTATTTACAATTATTTTCCTGTTCAGTATATCATCAGTTACTCTTTGTTTATAGATTTTTTTTATCTTTGATTGTTAATATAAAATTTCAGACCTATTAAGCATGCAATACTATGTTTTTACTGTAAACTATACTTCTAATTCAATACAAACATTATAGTATTTAGCTGATTATCAATAATGAAAAATTTTCTTAATATAAGCAAAGCTATTGTAAATTTAAGACTAATTGGAGGATAAACAAGCAATTGAGTATCTAGTAGTGCATTAATTATCTAAAATTGGAATCATCAAATCTTAGAATAAAAAAAAGTAAAAATTTTTATGCTACACCCTTGGCTAAAATTAAATGTCTTCAAAAATTAATTTGCTGAGTTCATAAAATTACTTTAATTTCAGCACATGTAATTTTAAACTAACAACGTATTACCAAACATCCTAATTAAAAAAAACATCTTTAACCCACTAACTAATCATACTCAGACGGAGTGAATACATCATCAATCTTCAAAATCATTCTTACAACCTGTGTGGCTAGCTCCAATTACTGAATTTTACTAGAAAGTGACTCAAATACTCCAAGTTCCTTCATATCCTGACTTCCAGCCCACATACAATCCACTCCTAACCTTAGATCCTAATCCCCGTCCATCTTAGCCTTCAACGCCGTCACTTCTTCAATAGGATTTAACCCTGAGTTCTCAGCCAACGCCGTGGGAATATCCTCAAGTGCATCAGCAAAGGCCCTTATTGCATATTACTCAATTCCTAGCTCCCTGTCTGCAACCTTTCCTACTTCGATAGCACACATCAGCTCAGCACATCCACCTCCATATACAATATTAGAGTCATGTACCATGTTCCTCACTACACACATAGCGTCGTGCAGGCATCTCTTAGCTTCTTCTACTATCATTTAATTAGCTCCTCGTACTAGCACAGTAACTGCTTTGGTATTCGCGCATTCTTCAATTATTATCATCTTGTCGTCTGTAGTACCGAAATGATGCTCTCTTACTAAACCGGCTTGTCCTAGCTTTTCCTGTGAGAGTTCTTGGAATCTTGGAACTATACGGCCCCCTGTAGCCATTGCTATTAGTTCTATCTCCACACCGCCAACCCATCGTACTGATGGAAGGTTGTGGAGCATTAGTAAGTGGTTTGCTTCGTCGTCAAATCCCCATTAACAGATTACTAAATTGGCACCTGAATTTTTCACATCATTAACCATATTAATGAAATAGTCTTGTTCCTACTGATACAATCTATGATAATCCTCAGCTGAGGAAATTTCAATCTTATGCTTTGTTTTAGGCTTTGGTGGCTCGAAAGGACAGGTCAGTATAGCGATCTTTGCATCTCTTACCTCCTTAACCATTTACGGATGTGCCATGTCCTTATCAATAACAATTCCTCTAATCAGCATAGTATTAGCCAAACTACCCCCAGGCTTTCCAATCACCTTAATATGCTCGAAATTAACATCATCTCTATCCTCTTCTTTCACAGCTAGCACAGCATTGACTGCGATTTCTGCCATTTGCTCCTTATGTGAAGAAATGATTTTACTAGACAGTGCAGTGTACGCTGCTTGCTTTAAAACCTTGTAATCCTCAGCATTTATGTCCAACGTCTCTGCTGTTTTCCTAAGATGCTCTACAGCTACTTCACAAGCTCTCTAGAACCCATCACATACCCTCAAAGGATGCAATCCTTTGTCTAATAAAATCTGAGCTTATTCCAGCAACGCTCCAGCCAGTACAACTACACCAGTGGTTCCATCTCCAATTTCATCATCTTGACTCTAACTCAACTCAACTAATAATCTTCCAATCTAATGCTCTACTTCCATTTTGTCCATTATAGTGGCCCCGTCGTTGCTTACAACTATGTCATTGTCAGGTGATACTAGGATTTTGTCCATTCCTCGCGGCCCAAGACTGGTTCGTAGTAGATTGGCCACTGCGCGGGCTGCTGTTATATTCGCGCGCTGTGCATCCAGGCCTTTAATTCGTCGCTGTCTCTCTTACTCCTTGATTACTATAAAGGGACGGCCCTGCTCGTCAAAGGCAAGCATCTGTTGTCCTGGCTGTGGGTTTGGGAAACCTTCCATTTTTATTATCAGGCTATACGGCTTCGGCCCCTGTTGAAAATGACGCGTTCCAAGTGTACAATTTTGTCTTTCATGCTGGAAAGCTCAGAGGTGAGGTGGCGGAGTTGGTTCTAGTTTTAGGATTTTTGAGACTTCAGGTGGGAAAGGTCGCTGTTTAGAGAGGTTTGTTAGGAGAGGAGGTGGGAGAGGTCGTTTTGTTGGATTTGGAAGATGTTTTGGGTGGATTGGAGGGTTTTTTGGACAGTTGTGTAGTCTTGGGAGGCGAGTTGGGAGCGCTTGGTGAGGCGGTTTTGGAGGTAGTCGAGTTCTTGTTGGAGATACTGTGTTGTGTTATCTGTTTCTTTTAGTTGGGATTGGAGATTCTGCAGTTTGTAAGCGTTTTTTTCCCGCTCGTTGCGGATTAGTTGGTCTGTGGTTTTGGGTTAAAGGAAGTCTTGGTTGTGGGTTGACTGGGACAGGTGTTGGTATTGAGCGCGAGACTGGGAAAGCTGGCGTTGTAGACTGTCGATTTCTTGCTTTAAGTTGTTTACTTAGTCGTTGTGGTATTTTTGATTACTGCTGATTTGTTGTTGGATTGAGTCGGCCTGGGATTTTTCTTGCTCATGGAGGTGCTTTAGTTCCTATAATCTCTATTTTTAGAGTTGGATTTATGAGTCTTTGTCCTTTAAAGCATTGTTTACTTTTTATTTAAAGTCTTAGTGAGCGTATTCTACACCTGATTATCCCTGCTTTTAGATATTTTGGAGTTCTGTTCTTAGTTATTAAATTTAAATTCGAAGGGTTTGGGTTAGTTTATCATAGTTTTCTTCTTGAATTCTTAGTCTTTTATAGGCATTTGAAATTGATTGTTCATGCTGCAGCTCTATTCGCTGCAGTTCATCTTAGTATATACTGTCGTTCTACCCTGATTCAGAGGATATACTCATGTGAGTTTCCAAAATTTTAGGAGTTTAAGGAGACCATTGCATTATTATTTCTTTATATGTAAGAAAGGGCATCTTATAAAGTAATCATAGATTTAATATGCATTTGGAACATCTATTTTTTAACAAATAAGGTAATTGGCAAGTATTGTTAGTATATTGAATAAGCTTATTCTAAACTCAGTACTAACAATTTTTCTTCGAAAGATTATAAAGAATATGGCAATGCATAATTATAAACTACCAAAATCAGGCCTAAGACTGTAAAAAGATTTATCCAATTTAAATCGCGTAAAAACTCCTACACACAACTACATTGCCAATAGGCCAAAATCAAAAATCCCCTTTATAAGAGGGAATAAATCATGACAAGGAAGTCCTTTAAACAAGAATAGCATTTACAATACTTCCAAAACTCCTCCACAAACCAGATAAAGAAAAGGACAAGTAGTTTCTTAGATTGTTAGAATTCCAGCAATTCCTTAGAGAAAGCAGTACTGAAATAAAAATAGAAGCAACTTATAAATAAATCAAACTTTCACTTAAACAGCTATATGTGCAGCAGTTTTTAGTAAAGCAAAAAAGAAATAAAGATCTGCAGATGCTTAAAAGGAGTAAAAACAATCAATTTAAAATTTTTCGTTACAAAAGAACTAAGAAATTATAAAAGGAAACAGGGAAATTAATACAACTTCAACAACTGTAAGTGAGGATAATAGATTATGTGTATAATTAACTGATTTTTTAGCTATTTTAGACTTGGATGATAATCAGTAAAGTTACGTTAACTAAATTCAGCCTGTTTTCTATTATTAGTAAAGTCCAAAAAGCTATGAATCAACTGTACGAGAAAATATTGCATGTAAGTGTGCTTAGAGGAAAAAATATACTAGAGAAAAGCTAGCATAGGCTTTTATATCCTAATCCTTATTACCTACCAGTTTCTTATAGCGTAAATTACCATCATTGCAATAAATCCTGATAAAACAAAAGCTTACTAATTAAAAAGTGCTATTGATTATATTTGATGGAGTTCTAGGATATATATCACATACAGAAAAGATTGATTATAATAATCCTAGATTTGTACTAAGGTCAAAGACTGTGCAGATGTTAAAATCCTTATAAAAGGATTATTAGATAGCTTTAGCATCTTCTCTATAAGGTAATAAATTTTTGAAAGTAATTCAATACTTTAGAGGATAAGGTGTTCAAATCTAAGCAGTCTACAATATTAACTTGCATATATACTAACAGAAAGGTTCAATCTAAAATCCACTAAAGTTATAATTCTTAGAATTCAGTTAGATTGTAAAGGATTTTAGTATAAAATGTGTTAGTAAAGATTTGATTGTGATTTGCCCTTGTATTGCTGATAGCTAAGAAATAATAGAAACAGGATTATTTCAAAATTAAGGAATACATAAAAAAAGCTTTGTATAGTATTGTCCGGTTTAATCTGGGGAAAATAACTACTTACCTAAAATATTAATTGTACCTCATTTAAAGCTGTATTCTCAAAGTGAGGAAACCTTCAATGCAAAATGTATTGAATTCATTATAACATAGAAGATCATGAAAGGCTAAAAATCTAATTTATTAGTACCTATAAAAACTAATAAGATTAAAAAGGCTGTTGTAAATTTATTCCTTCCTCCCATAAAAATCAATGATATAAGATAGGCTAATAAAATCAATCATATCTAATAAAAATCAGTTCAGCTTATTTAACCTAAAAGGTGAATTAAGCCTTAAGTAAAGGTTGAAGTATGTAAACTACATTAAAGAATATTTTCAACTTATCCTAAGCCCGAGAGCTTTCATTAGCTGTATTTATTTTAGAACTAAAGCTGCTCTAATTTATATCCTGGTAAGCCAAAAGTTGTATTTGAAGAGAAATTAGAGCTTTATAAAGGAATTTTGTCATTATTAAGTCATTCTTTAACTTGATAATTTGTATTTATTAATATTCAGTTGGATATATAGTTAGAATAGTTGCATAATAAACATTAGTATATTAATTTAGATTTTACAAGTTTACTTGAGGAAATGCTGTTGAGTAATTAAGACTGAAATTATGTGATAAAAATTATAAGTGATTTTAGACTAATATGAAAAACATACACTTTATAAAAACTTCTCATGTTGCTACTAAAATTAGACTAAGCATGTTATAAGTATTCTTCTAAGTTTCAATTATTCTTTTGTCTCTTAGTGTTATTGTAAAATATTTTATAATCAATAAAAAATGGGTGACTCGGGTAGAAATTTTATAAGTTCCTTGAATAGGGGGGATATTGAAAAAGCATTATGTTATTTAGATGATATTATTTTAGAAAATGCTGAAGTTGAATTTGAGATAATGAATAAAGGATAGATGCAAGTAGTGGGAGTTAATCAATCTAATTCAGGAATTTTAAATCCTTTTGATATGCAAAAAATATAAAAAAAGGAATAATAAAACAATGCACCTCCTTTTAGGTAATAACCTCCTCCTATTGGATAATAAAACAATGCACCTCCTCCTCTTGGATAATTAAACAATGCACCTCCTCTTGGATAATAAAACAATGCACCTCCTCCTATTGGATAATAAAACAATGCACCTCCTTTTAGGTAATAACCTCCTCCTATTGGATAATAAAACAATGCACCTCCTCCTATTGGATAATAAAACAATGCACCTCCTCCTCTTGGATAATTAAACAATGCACCTCCTCTTGGATAATAAA
>CAKKTI010000020.1:14971-35336 GCA_920105805.1 Condylostoma magnum
TTGGATAATAAAACAATGCACCTCCTCCTATTGGATAATAAAACAATGCACCTCCTCCTCTTGGATAATTAAACAATGCACCTCCTCTTGGATAATAAAACAATGCACCTCCTTTTAGGTAATAACCTCCTCCTATTGGATAATAAAACAATGCACCTCCTCCTCTTGGATAATTAAACAATGCACCTCCTCTTGGATAATAAAACAATGCACCTCCTCCTATTGGATAATAAAACAATGCACCTCCTCCTCTTGGATAATTAAACAATGCACCTCCTCTTGGATAATAAAACAATGCACCTCCTCCTATTGGATAAATAAATAATCCCCCTCCTATTGGATAAATAAATAATCCCCCTCCTATTGGATAAATAAATAATCCCCCTCCTATTGGATAAATAAATAATTCTCCTCCTATTGGATAAATAAATAATCCCCCTCCTATTAGATAAATAAATAATCCCCCTCCTATTGGATAAATAAATAATCCCCCTCCTATTGGATAAATAAATAATCCCCCTCCTATTGGATAAATAAATAATCCCCCTCCTATTGGATAATAAAACAATGCTTCCAATTAGGGCAGGGTTCAAATTTAACCGGCAAATAGATTTTTAAATAATCAACTACCCATGTTGAGCCCAAAAATGAATAATCAAAGATAATAGTTTCATAAATATAGATCATTTACTAAAATATTATGAGTGCTCTTGATTGAGGTGCACATCTTCCTATAAGTTCTCATTTACTTCGTTTAAATCTTCTCTTAATTTCTAGGATTACTTATGAATTTTCTCTAATTAATTGCTCTTTAATGCTTGCTCAAGTTCTTAATTGTCTGATTCAATTTAATGAAATAAATCAGCTTATGTTTAATCTTTCAATTATTTATTTCTTATGTCGCTTTAACTATTATCAATTTTTTCTGACATTGAATCTTGTTATTAAAATTATTATGGCACTTCTGGACTATCCTCATCATTGAATACCTTATTCTTCTTTAGCTTTTTATTGAATTCCTTAGGTTCTGTGTCATCTATAATCAATGTTGGTTCATGGGGAATTTTCTATTTCTTCTCTTCAGTTATTTCTGGTATATCGTCATCATTAAATACCTTGTTCTTCTTTAGCTTTTTATCAAATTCCTTAGGTTCTGTATCATCTATAATCAATGTTGGTTCATGGGGAATTTTCTATTTCTTCTCTTCAGTTATTTCTGGTATATCATCATCATTGAATACCTTGTTCTTCTTTAGCTTTTTATTGAATTCCTTAGGTTCTGTATCATCTATAATCGATGTTGGCTCATGGGGGATTTTTTGTTTCTTCTCTTCAGATATTTCTGGTATATCATCATCATTGAATACCTCGTTCTTCTTTAGCTTTTTATTAAATTCTTTAGGTTCTGTGTCATCCATAATCAATGTTGGCTCATGTGGAATTTTCTATTTCTTCTCTTCAGTTATTTCTGGTATATCGTCATCATTGAATACCTTGTTCTTCTTTAGCTTTTTATTAAATTCCTTAGGTTCTGTGTCATCTATAATTAATGTTGGCTCATGGGGGATTTTTTGTTTCTTCTCTTCAGTTATTTCTTGAAAAACAGAATTACTAGTATCAGGAATTTCAGGTATATTATAATCATCCCAATCAAAATCTATCTTTTATTAAATTTAATTTGTTGGCTTTTTTGCTTATTTAAACCCTGAGTTTTCCTCTGGCATTTCAGGAATTATATCATCTTTAATTTATGTATGTCCAATAATTTTGTTTTCCTTTCTAAAAGGCGCATCACTATCAACTTATTAAGTAGGTTTTCTCTATAACTACGTTTACTTTTTCTCTATAGTAGCACTTTTACTATTAACATTCCTACTGCTTTTTGGTACTTTTCTCAAATGAAGAGATCTATTTCTAACTGAAGCTCCATACTATTTCATAATCAAGCTTTTATTATGACTAGTAGCTGGAACAGTTTTAGGTAAATCTTAATTTAAATGAAAATCCATCTAAGGTCCTTTTGATCCCATTTAAATGTGCTTTATTTGTCTTCTAAGCTTCTTTATATTCAATTCTTAAATCCTGTAGTTTTATTCTGACTATCTTTAACTTGATAGAAGAATATCCCTCTACTGTTATTGCTCGTATATCTGAGAATCAATAGCTTAAACAGCCCTTAGATTTTTCCCGTATCCGGACTTGATACTGCTTTATAAAGTCTAAATTTATTTCTGTATACCTAATAAGTCAGAATTATCAACAGGTGCCATTACAGGCTCGTCATCTTCATTCATTTCTTCATGGTGTTACTGTTTATGTATAGTTTATGTATAAATTCCTAACCTTTAAGCTTCTTACTCTGCCTATTAAAAGCTTTCTTGAATTTTTTTATTAACTTCCGTCTATTTTTAGTATCTAATTTCCACTTTTCTTAAATTTTCTCTAGTCACTCTTAATTCCTCAATAAGTGACTGATATTATTTAACCTCCTCAGGATCTGTATTGACCTCTGCCAATCTATTTCCAGATTCTCTGACTCTTCTTTCAATTTCTCTATTTTAACTGCTGATATCTCTTATTTATTTTTATAAGCTATAAATTGAGTCTTATACTTCCTTATAACGATCGATTGAATTAAACTCTAGCTTTTTAGTTAAGTATTGAATTTCTTTTTAATACTGTTGGATTTAAGTTTACTGGTTTTAAAGCTCTTTGTCTCTCGTAATCTAATTATCAATTAGCTTGTTTTAAACTTTCTTATTTGTTATAGCTTCATCTAAGGCCTAGCTTAAATCTTTAAGTTATCTTCTTAACTACTCGTTTTCTTATCTTAAATTGACCAATCTTCTCCTTTAACTGCCTTATTTTTAGTTAGAGCGTTTCATTTACAACTTTTTATTACTAATTATTTGATTTAAATATTTTAAGAACTTGATCTAACTTTAAGTTTCTCTCTATGATTTTTTTGCAGTCTAACAGCTTTTAAGGGTTTCCTGTAACTTCTTCGATAAATTACTAGAAAGTAACCTTATTTTTCCATACAGATTGATATCGTTTGCTCAGAAGATATCTTAGTAGGTTTTTTGAGCCTTTGTGGGATAGATTTTGGATTTGCATTTGAAAACCGATTTAACTATTTATTGCCTCATTGCTAATGAATATAAATTTAACAACTTATGTGTTTTAATGCAACATCATAATCATTTCTTCCATTTCTTACGTTTCATTTCCTATAAAAGCAGTTGTGTTTTCAAATATTAGTAACATTTTAGTACCTGTGATTTTCCTGCACAAATCTTCCATGTTAGAAATCTCAGACACTCCCATTTTTCTTGAGATTAATTCATACAGGAATATGATATCCCCTCGGTTTGCTAAATCAATGTACACAATACCATCTTCAAAGATTTCTCTTTGATATGCAATTTAGGCCACTCTTTTAACTATAGTTGATTTTCCTACTCCTGGGTCACCGTAAATTAAAAGCAGTGAAGTTTGTTGGATCTTTTACAAAATATCATAAATTTCAACATTTCTATAAATTGTTTGACAGTAGATACTAGGAGGTTTAGATAAAATTTACTCATCATTTAATTGTAGTTGCTATTCTACTTATTAATAGTATAAAATTTGTTCTTCTATGTTTTAATCAGTACAAAACATCTAAAATTTCAACTTTTCATGAGGTTTTTAAGGTAGACAACAACATAAGATTACGTTTCTATTATCATCCTCTAGCTCATCCTCTGTTTCTTTAAACATGAAAAACGATTAATGACTATCACAGTCCATTTTATGCTTCATTGTATTAGATATATGATTATCACAGCAGTTGTAAGTATGATATTGACAACCAAAATGCAAGTTTGAGTTCTAAACCTTTAATCACCAAGGACAAAATTGTGTATGTTAATGACAACAACAGCAATTATTTATATAAACTTGTTAATTTTACATAGTAATCCATGTTTTTTCGTATGAATCAATAATACAATACCCTTTTATTATATTTGTGATCAATTCAGCTGTAAATAAACAACTTACATTTTACTAGAAATTTAAGTCATCCTATATAGTAAATATACACGAAAGCCCAGACTCTCTAAATAAATCTACCATTTATCCTGGCAATGCTGTCTTTAATATAAAAACATTATCATATAGTGTAAAAGGCTTCATAATTTCTTTTAGGTTTTCTTGAGATAATATTTCCAGTTCTCCCAATACAGCGGAGTCTAATACAGGAGCAAATATTGAATCATCCTCCGGGTGTATTATCCCAGGAATACTGAAAATAATTATATTTGGCCTTTATTAACTAATTCTTAAGATATTTTCTTTAGTAGCTGGTTTGAAAATTAGGTTCAAATTTATGTCATTTTTTCTGAATTGCTCTATTAAAGAAAACATTTCCTACTCGAAGTCTAGATTTGTGTTTTTAAATGGTACTTTTTAACCATCTTTCCAATAAATAAGAGGAGTTGAGTAGAAGACAGCTAGGTCTAATTTGGTTAAATCGGGCTCTTCTGTGGCTACAAAATCTTGAATTGAGTCGTTTATGTATTCAACTTGTTTGGTTAATTAATCAATGTTTTATTCTAGCTCATCTATTGTAAGAATTGGCAAGTCTCTTATGATTAAGTCGATGAAATTTTAAGTCGCAAATTTTGTTGTTTAATCAACAGACATATAAGCCCCTATTTGAGAATTGTAGTAAAAAAGCATCATGCTGGGTTTCCATTTTATCTGATTTATTTTAAGAATCTCGAAAATATCAGATTAAGTTAACTTGAAACCTAATTTACTTCTCTTTACTTTGTTTTAAGGAATTTTCAGAGTAATTGGCTTTTTATTTTGGATAACTCCTGCTATTTCAAATTACAGTCTTATTCACATTTATATAAAAATGTAATTATTATACTAAACTATAGCCCCAATTTCTGCTTTATATATGGAATCCTGTGCTGAAGCTTGATTGCCTGTGGAGCCATCGTTCTTGTTTCTGTTATTCACTACAAACTTTTTGTACTTGTAAACTCATATTTTCTTATTTCTTCATTAGGAGTTATATAATCATCTGTAATTGTTGCAAACAAACTGCCTCATCACTGAAATCCTTTACTTTCTATGAAGAAATCACTATCATATATCAAATTTACATCTTTACACCCAGTTTCCTCTTCTAGCTCTCTTAAAGTAGCCTGTATTTTGCTTTCATCGTCTGTAGATTAAACACCTCCTATGAAAAAGTCCCAATGGCCTGGATAAAGTTATCTTTCGTAGCTTCGTTGGTGTACTAAAAGCTCTCCTTGATGATTAAAAACTGCAATATAGTTCACGATAAAAAATTCTTAGGTTTATATCAAATTTCGATCCTTTTAGCCTATTTTTATGTTTCTTATATCAACTTTTATTACTTTTTCAGTGAAGAATCTTTTAATAAGTTTCATTTTATTATTATATAGGGAGAATTATTAGAGACAATTCTTTAAATTCTATTTATGATTAGTTAGAACAATAAGGTTACTGCTTAATTACAGCCCGAACATTTCATATAAAAGATAACACATGCATAAGCTACTATGCTATTATACTTACTGATAATCATATTACCCCTGAAGCTTGATTACACTATTACATAAACAGTAAACTTTCATTTAAAACCTTAATCCAACAAAATGTTACAACCTTCAAAAGACATAACATATCAATACACAAGTTCTTAAAAGTAAATATTAGTTAGCCTTTTAAAATGGAAATTTAGGGCTAAGATAATTAATCAGAGGCAAACCATATAAAACTATCAGGCTCCACCCTTTAATCTACTTTACCAGTTGTACTTGAGTCAGACTCTGAAAATGAATGACAACCCTAAGAAACAAAAGAAATATCTATTCAAACCAGATTTTAATTGCCAACAGTCAAAGGAATACAGAAGAAGCTTAAAACCAGAGATAGCAGAATAAACAGGCTTCAAGATGAAATTGCTTAATTGAAATCAAAACTAGGAGGTATTCTGGAAAATTAAAAGGATTTATATAGAAACATGGTGCCTGCTATTCCTGAACGGCACCAAAGTAATTAAATTAACCTAGCTGTATAACACATCCAGAATTTAGAAGTAAGGCCCTAGAAATAGGTTTTTATTTAAAAACCTGTAAAAATTGAGAAAACTTAATAAGTTTCTAGTAATTTCAAACTGCCTTGAGAAATGAATATAGATGAACTTAAGACTTTAACTAATACGAGGCCAAAAACCAACATGTCAGTATTAAATAAAGCTAAAAGAAGACAAAAGAGTCTTGGGACAGGCAGAAGGCCTAATACATAAGGCTTATAAGTATTGAATAATAGAGAGAGTGTTAAACGGCCAAATACAGATCATAGGCTGTTCCATCAAAACAATATAAAATAAAAAGAGATTAGTAAGTATGGAAGAAATTAAAAAGGGCGACTAAATAATTCAGCTAATGATTAAGTGCAAAATGATGGTGTTTTAGTCAAAACTACTCAAAGAAATAGTGCTAAATTGCATAAAACACTAATACAATAAAATACAAAATGTAATAATTAATTTTTACATAAGAGCTTAACGTTATATAAAAATACTTTACCAACTGATTGGAGCGTGTCTCTATTAGATAACTATGCCATTACTAACAATTTATAATTTAACAGTGAATAAAATCCTTAACTAATGAATGATTAAAGCTTATAATAGCTGAAAGGTGATCATGAGGAAGATTTGTAAAAACTATAAAACACTTTATAGAAACTATCAGATGAATTACTAATTTAAAATAACTTAAGATTTAGAAGCTAAAACAAAGCATCTTTAATAGCAAAACGATGCTATAATCTATATCAACTTCGATAATTAACGCTTTAAATCCTTTAAGAAATTCATGAAAGAGAAAATCTTTTAATATTGCTTATGACAAATGAAAAATCACAGGATTTTGTTGAAAATTATAATAAGTATTCTACAATCTCAAATAGTATTCTTCAATTGATTTCTTAATGACGTAAGAAGACTTTTTAGAAATTTATTTACTTAGATGAAGACTACGAGTAAAAGATATCTATTGACCTAAAAAAGGCCAATATGATATTCCCTAGCTTAGTGTAATATTTTAATATCTTATTTAATTACTTTTAATACATATTTAGGATTAATATCAAATTGGCTTTTCTAGCATATAAAAGATTAATTCTAATCTAAATATAATCTTTTAATCATAAATTATAATGTCAGATTTTGAGGATGATAAAGCAATGCTA
Organism: Condylostoma magnum; assembly: GCA_920105805.1. Taxonomy (NCBI): domain Eukaryota; phylum Ciliophora; class Heterotrichea; order Heterotrichida; family Condylostomatidae; genus Condylostoma; species Condylostoma magnum. The sequence continues at coordinate 22,253 of CAKKTI010000020.1, forward strand.
AAATTTGATGATTAAGTTTTTAACCTGCCAAGCTCATCAAGTGAGGAAGAATACGGCCTTTAAGACTGGTTAAAGATTGATGAAGACTTAGAATTAGAGTAGAAATTAAGAACATTGAAATTTTAGAATTAATTTCTCCGAACCAAGATAAAGTCTGTATTTGAATTAGAAGGATTTAAAAAGACACCTTTTCAAAATAAAATAACTGAGAATGATTTCACTAAATATCCAAAATCTGCTAATTAACTCTTGGGTAAAAAGTTCTTTGAAAATACAATGAACCATTTTATCGATTGCTAAGAGTTTTAAATTAAACAAGTTTTCAAAAAACCTCAAGATATGGATTAATTGAGATAAAATGCTATAAATTGCGCAATATAAAATGAAGTTGATCTAGTTGAGTATAAGTAAAACTTTTTGTATGAATAATCTGAAAAGTCATTATAAGAAATTGATGAAAAATGAGTTGATTAAAAAGAGTAAGTTCAAGAAGAGGAAAATTTGATTCGAGATGATATAAAACTTGAAGATAGAATAATAGAGAATGCTGTAAATACTGCTAATAAAAAATATGTTAAAAAGTTGCGTATTAAACCAAAAAGTAATGATATTCTAAAAAATGCTGTAGCATTTTATTATACTGAAAACAGAGATACTATGAAAAAGTATTTCAATATTTGATTGGAATCCCTTTAAAATTATAAGTTATATAAAGAATAAGAGAGATAATGAAAACAAAAAGAGGAAAAACTTTAAGAAGAAGGCCAATCAGGTGAATTAAAATTTCAAATGGGTAAATCTCTTATTAAAAAGTAAATGAAACAAAGATAGTAAAAGTCTTCTATGAATTATAAGATGACTGCACCTGGCAGACTTTCTTAATTCATTCCAAATTGCAATAATATTTACAAGGCATTAGATTAGTAATAGTTGTTTTTAGTATAATTTTATTAATTAATGATAGCGTTACTCATAATAAAACTTGCCTAAAATATTCAATTATAATTTATTACACTATAACTCTATATATATTAATAATCGTCTTAAATCAATACAGCAAAAACAGCAGTTATTAATATAAGTTTATAAATATGGAAAATTTGATTTATGCTAAAATAGAAGTTGATGAGCAGGGAGAAATTAACTTCAAAATAGAATTTGAACCTGAACAAAAACTTCCTACTATAACTTAAGAGCAATTATAATAAATATAACAGTAAGTTTTAAAAAGGCATTATTTAGAATTGGTAAAAATAAATTTTGATTTGAATCAGAGGCTTACTAGAAGCTAGAAATAAGTTTCTGAACTAAAAGCAGATAATTTAGAGAAAATAAACCAAATCAAACAGTTATAATCAGAAGTAAAGAATTCTTCCTTGAATCAGCAGGGCAAATTAGATTCTTAATAAAAAAGAAATGAACTATGCAGATAGAAGAATTAGTAATTAGAAAGTCAAATGAAAGAAATGCAATTGAAATTTGAAGTTTAAATCAAAGAAATGTAATAGAAATATGAAAGTCAAATAAAATAATTTTAATAGAAATCTAAAATTCAAGTAAAAGAAATGTAATAGAAATACTAAAGTTAGCTACAAGAGTTATAATAGTAATTATAAAATGAAAAACAGAAGTCTTAGTAATGCAATAAAGAAAACATTTAATAATAAGCTCTTGTTTAAAATCTGTAATAAAATCTCAAAGCTAGAGAAGAGTAATTTTTAAACAGAATTAAAAGTTAAGCTGAGGTTTAATTAGTTGAATAAAAAGAAGAAAATAAAAGGATTTTAGAGGATATGCTCAGATTGAACTAAAAAATATCAGATTTATAGAGATTTAATAATGAATTAAAAGCCTAAATCCAAAGACTAAAAGAGGATCTAGATAAAAGTGATTCATTATTAGCAAGCAGAGATTAGCAAATGAAAAACTTACTAGCTAAAATTAAACTACAAGAAAAAGAAATAGCAGAATTGCAGTCTGGTAATAGGAAAAAAGATGCAAATATAGCAAATCTTTAGAAAAGTTTTTAAGATTAAGCTTAAGAACAATAATAACAAAAGCTAACAAGACAATGAAATCAATTAAAAAAGCTATAATAAGAAGTAGCTGAAAAGGACAATGAATTAAATATATTGCGAGAAATGGTTAAAAATGGATAATTTTAACTGAAGATTAAAGATAAAGAGGTTTAAAGACTTTAAAACAATTTGAAACTGCCACCCATTGGACCAGATTAGAATTAAATTGACTCAACTCCCAGGAGTATACAGGGTAATAAAAAGAACCTATAACAAAGTAAATTTTAAGATAACTAAAATCTTTCTTAAAAGAGATTAACACCTTTGAATACTACAACTCCAAAGAATCCAAATAAGAGAGATCAAACATAGTTAGACGCTACATTATCCCCAAGATTATTAATTTAGAATCAAAGATAAAATAGAAAAAAAGAAACAATACAAAAGCAAGCGGAGTAAAATGATCTGCAAAACAAAATAAGTCCAAGAGTAAGGTAGCATAATAATCATAAACTAATACTATCGAGTAAAACATTAGATGACTTTATGGTATTTGCAAGACTAAACTTTTAACCTGGCCTGGACATTCTTGATAAATCAAACTCCTTCTTGAATCTACAGTAAAGTCTTTCATTATATTAAGTATCATTCTGAACTTCTAATGCACCTCCACTCTTTATTATGTTTTCTTATTTATCATTTTGTTTTGTGTTGCTTATCTTTCTAGTAATATTACTAAATGATATTACTGGTTTTCTATGTATTTAATTCTAAGGTTAATTTTATCTTTATTTCAATCGTGTTTGGTAAAATCGTTTTCTATGTATTTACTTGATTCTATGACGCTTGTTTTCATTTGGGTGTAAATGCTATACATGTTATTGGTTGTATTCCTCCATTATAACCTTCTCAAAATTCCCAGGATATAAGGACTGGAATTCCTTAAATTTTCTTTTGTTAATTCAAGAATAAAAAGCCTCATAATCTATGTCAAATTAATCTGCAAATCTATCAATTTAATCTTTAATTCAGTCTACTGAATCATTTTTGGGGAATATCTTTTGAGCTATTTATTCGAGCTACTTTTTATCCACTTTTTTATTGTTTTTTTGTCTAAAATATTTTAAATACACTTCACAAAGATCTTAATTGTCATAATAATGCTCAAATTACTTCACTTATTGCTCAAAGGCTAATAAATTTTTATCCTTCTCTTTTTCATCAATATTTTATAAACTATTTGTACCTCTTTTAAGGTTAATTCTTCTTTACAATCATTATTTTTTAAGTCTAAATTCTTCATCATCATCATACTCTGATTCCTCTTCTAATTCACTACTAGAATACTGTGATTCTTCACTTTCTAAAGATTCTGAATAATATGAGGAATCGTACACATCAGAGTCACTTTCTTTATATTTGCTTTTATTCGTGTACTTTTATATTAAATTTCTTGAAGAATCCATTTTAGTAAATCTGCTATTAGTATCTTGTCCAATCACTAAAAAGTTTCGAGAAAAAGACTAGTTTTACTTTCTTACAGTAATAGAAGGTGTATCTTCCTCTTCTAAGAATGAATTTATTTCACATGAGGGTTCTTAATCTATTATTAGATTTTAGTTATCTTGAGTATGTTATTGTTATAGTTTTCTATTTCTATACGCATTCTTAAACTTTTGTAAATCAGATTAGTTACTTTCATCTTTGTCTAAGGTGATAAATTGAGTAAATCTTCTTTAGAATCTTTTCTTTCTTTGATCAATTTAAAGGGTTTGATGTTTTTGCAATGTTTTTGGTTAAGGTTTAAGATTACTGTCCTCGCTTAAGTATGATTCAGAGTCTTCAGATGTGTCTTATTAGTGCATTTGTCTATTTGGTATATATTCATTATGTTTTATTGCATAAATGAAATTTAGTACAGACCATTAAAAGTTGATTGAAAATCTTCCTAATGGATTTTACATTGATTGTCTTTGGATTTCTAAGTAACTTATTCTTTATTGCTTTTACTCTTCTGTTATAGGCTCAATTGGAGGACTTTTGAATAGATGAGTTCTCTTATTAGAACTATTTTTTCCTCTTTTTTGCAGTTTTTGAGGACTAATTGATTTATTGAGGTTTCAATTACTTCTAGAGACATTTAGATTACTTTTCTTGAATTTATTTATGAATGATCTTTAAAATTACTTGATTTATTTGTTTTTTCAATTCCTAGTTTATTTACCTTATTATTAATTCTCTTAATGCAGCTTAATTCCTCGATTATTATAGTGTTATTAATTTTATTGATTACTTTCCCCTTTCTAGATGCTTAAATTATGATTTGATCTACTCTTATTTACAATTTTATTTTTCTGTTTAACTTACCAGTCCCCTAAATAGCTTTTATTTGCTTCACTTGAATTAAATTCGCTTTTTATTTAACTATCATTTGTATTACTTTACTCTTTACATTTTTCAGTATCTATGTATATATTAGAATCATCAGCGATTAATTTTTCGATGATAATTGGAACTTTATTTTTATCTTTACGGCTTTTTATTTACCCATGGATTATAGCTGTATTTATATCTGTGTTACTAAAACTGATAGCATTTGAAATTGAACTTATAGACTACGATATTGATTAGATTTCAGATTCACTTTTATCGATTTAGTTTATACTTAGTTTAAATAATTAGTTTTAGTAATTTCTAGCTTATTCTCTTATGTTTTACTGAAATTTAATGCAAACTTAAGGCTTGTATATCACTTTGAATTGTTTTAAATTTGGATTATGAATTTTACTAGTTTTACTATGATGTTGAGCTTATTCTACAGCAAACAGTTCACTTATTTATGATATTTCAGAGCAGTTTTAATTCCAACTATAATTTGAGAAACTTTCAGAAAATAAAGAATTAGTGCTTAGATTAAAATAATTATTATTAGAGGAGTCAAATAATTCTAAATCATTAATTTTTTCAATCAGTGATATTTCATCTTTAATCCCACAGACTTATTAGTCCTATTATTACTTTGGTTTATCCTCACTCTTCATTTTATTTTATGAGTTTGACAATGAGAATAGTTATTACTAAGCATTTTATATACTTGGCTACTTTTAAACTATATTTTAATTTGTAACCTTTTACTGTTTATACTAAGGGATACTCTCTACAATAGATGGAAATTAGTTAACTCTTTGAATGTATTTATTTATGTTAGCTTTCTAAGGCTAGTATATTACTTTCTATTAGTTAAATTCCTCATACTATAATAATTAAGGGGATAGTGATCTAGCAATTGCCGTTTGCTATGATTTAATTTTAGGAATAGGTGTAAAGGTTTTAATTCTTTTCGGTATATCAAAGTTATAAATCTTCTGCTTTAATTACACATTCACAGGACTTTAAGATTTAAAAGGTTTGCATTTTGGTGTCTTAGATATAATTGGTAATTTGAGATCTAGATATCTTGGGCTGGAATTCAGCTAACTTCTTTCTCTTAAGGTAGCTGGTCTTACAATGTCTAAGGTTAACTCTTAACTTGAAATTTATGGGCTTCTTTTTCTTTATTATAACGGAGCCAGTTTTAATCTGTTTTGCATATTTAAAGTTTATTAAACCTACTTGTGCTTTATGAATATTAGTTATGGATTATTAAATATATCAGTCTAAATTATATGGAAAGTATTTTCATTATTTTGATATTTGTTCATTAATTATTATGTAAGCTAGTAAATGAAAACTTATAGTCATAATATCTTTGTTTCCACGTAATCCTTAAAACTCAATCTTCTACTCCTAGTTAATATTCTTTATTATTGAATCAAGAAATACATTAAGAAGCTTTTAGATTGTTGCTAACAAAATATTATATCATATGATAAGGATAGTGGGAATCTAATATAATAGTCAAGTAAGCAATACATTAGGCCTTTGATCAAAATACTAATGCAGATGATACGACTGAAGATAATAAGAGCATTTTAGAGAAATGATTTTAAATTGCTGAAATAGGATAAAGGCTGTATTCAGACTTTGTAATAAGATGTCCAGAAGTTGATATAGAATCATTAGAAATTAAAAGATTTTTTAAAAAGGGCATTGACCATATTAACTCACCAATGAACAAATCTCATCTTGTCGAGGTTCGAACTAACAAGTTAATATAAGCCAATGTCCAATATATAGCATAATTAAATTCTTAATTAGTATATCTATATTAGTATTTAAACCTTTAAAACAATTTATCGTGTCCAAAAGGGATAGTTATATAAAATATTACTTTAAATTCAGCAAAAAGACTATTGATATAATTATATATGAGTTTCAATAGTTTTATATGTAAAGTAGGAAATTAAACAAAACTAAAGGCATTTCACTCTATTATGTTTAAAAACCGACTATTCATTATATAAGATATCAAATAACATAGTTAACTATTAATTAATACTTTTTATAAATAGTGATATAGCATTTAATAACTGATATTTTTACTTAAAATTCGATATAAAAATTAGCAATAACTTACTAAAAGCTGCTTTAAACTAGAAAATTCTCTAAAATCTTTTACATATAATTCTATCGATCAATATTACAACTAGTTTAAAGCATATATTAATTTTATATCATTCACTTAAATATGAGTAATACACTCAATTTTAAAAAGACAAACTATGCAATAATGTGAAAATAACCTATAACAATACTAAAATATCAAAAATCACATCAGTTTACTAATTATTAATCTCAAAAGCGTCAAATATAATATCCTTCCCAGCTTCAGCTAATTACAAAGTCTGTTCATAAACCTATAAATCCAACGTTGCTTCAGTATCCATAAATTTATTAACAACCTATGCATTAAACTCATTTCCCTCCATTTACCCTAATAGCTCATAAAATTTCCCTAATTCCAATTAATTACTATTAACCTTTACACTCCCAGTCCCATCCTCTAAATACCCAGGCTATTTAACGAATCCAGCAATAGCACACGGATCTTTCCCTAAATCCTTCATAAGAACAATCGGAAATCTTAAAGACATATTTTATTATCCCGCCATTTACAAACTAACCTCTAAGCTGTGATAAGTAATTCAATACAGGCTGTGCTCTTTCTTGCAGAATTATGATAACTTTAGCTTCTGATGAATCCCAAAGATGAGCTCCAGTTCTACGTGCATATTGCAAGGTTTGTTAGTATATTGACTAATCGACAAAATCTTCAAGCATTAAAGCAGCCCGAGTATTGAGTCTTTTCCTTTCTGATTCCCATAACTTTATCTAGTTTATTATATTGTAGGGCACCTGCTTAATTGAATGCTTAGTTAAAAACTGTATGATTTAATAGGCATTTAAACCTAATCTTAAAGCGTTGTAGATGCTTTCTCTTGTTATAAAGCCGATTATAAGGTTAGGTAGGCGGTATTCTAGCTTTAAGAAGTAATTCAATAGCTTTATGTGTATATCATAGTCAGTAAAAGCATTCACACGATAATTTGTCTCTACCTATAAAAATTGGTCGGATTAGTTCTAAGTGATTCTAACATCTGTTAAAAGTCCAATCATAACAGGAGAAACGTAGAATCTTTTAGACTTTTTCCTAAAATATACTAGCCCAATACTCTGTAGATCTTTTATTATCTCTGAGTTTTCATTAGTACGACAGTAATCTTGGCCTAGTTACGCTATACTTAGATTATAAAACAACTCTATGCATCTAATTTTGTTCTGCTGAGTTACCATGTAAACGTATAATAGTTGTATTAGTTAGCTTTCCCTGGAGCTTAATAGAAATTAGAAGCATTGCGGTGTATGGAACAGCTCGGTACCATTGCTACTCAGTAGTCCTGCTTTTATTACTAATTATAGTATGCTTTTAGATGGAGCTGCGGCCTTTAAAGTTATCAAAAATAACAGATTTTATTACCATTGTCTCTCAGTTTCATGCTAAATCAGCTCTATTTAAGGCTTTCTTCTGTCAGGCTTTTTCTTTACTTTTAAGGTACAGATTGTCTCATAGGATAAAATTGCTTTCATCTACTCACATAATAAAGGCTGTACTTAAATCACTCCGTTTTATCTTGATATAGCTCTAATCTCTTATAGCTCTTATAAGTTCTTTTAAGTACTAGATTATCCTAGCATCTCTATGTACTATTCCTCGATAGATTCGATAAATAAGAGAGTCATTAGAAGGTTTTAAGAGGATATGGATAAATGACGGAACATTCCTAATACTACTGCGTTGCTGCGGTATGATTGCTCTAGCTCAGGGAAATCTATAATACATTTAATCAAATTAGTCATTTATTATATATAAAGGGACAATAATTTCATATTTAAAGTACACCTATTACTAAATATCTAAATTCGCTAAAGCACTATTTGATTTACTTGAAAAAATAGCAACAGTTGAATACATCTCATGATTATTTGCAATAACTATATCATCAGTCTAAAAGTCAAATCCGATTAGTTACCCGGAGAACACCAGCTCATCTACTATTTCTAGCTTAGTTGTATCTATTAACTTTATGCTATACTTTTTCTATCCTGTATAAAGAATCTGTCCATCTTTACTATAGTCCACCTTGTATACAGGGCTTTATAACTCAAAAACTTTTATATGCGGTATTGAATTATTACAAGATTTACGCAAATCCCATATGTAGCATTGATTATCTTCACCTGAAGAGGCTAGTTCATATGGTTTTAAAGGGTTCCAGGAAACTGAGAAAGTGAAGCTCTTATGGCCTGACAATACGTGTTGAATATTGTTAGTTCTAGTGTCAAAAATAGGAATATGCAAGGCATCCAATGCAGCAGCTATTAACGTTTCTTATTTATTGATTTTAACCATATTTACATTCTCATCAATTGATAGCTCAAAAATAGGCTAATTCGGTATATCTGGATTAGTTATAGCAATAATTCCTCCATTATTAGCTTAAAGACAGGACATTTGGTCTTTTCATTGTAATAATTCTACATAATTGGTTTAGCATCATTATTTCGGACTAGTTCTGCATATTTAATTTCCTTCATGGTCTGTTACTGAAATTGACCCTGAGGTTTGGCCGAATACTATTAATTAACTGTTAGCATGAAATGAAATATCGTATGAAACATGATTTAAATCTTAAGTATTTCTTACTTTATACTTTCTGCCTGTTAGTAAATTTCTAAATTTGATATTTTTGCTACTTTGAGAATAAACAATGTTATTCTAATCTAAATAGTATATTTTATAGCGTAATTAGTGATGCCAATGACTCAATACTTAATTTTAAAAATATTGATTAAGCATGAAATTGGAGTTATCAGGCTATTCTAGTCACTTGGGAAAGTAAGGATGTTTTTCATATCTGCTGAATAAACCTCGTTAGTGGAGTCAAAATATCCGTCCATCCATTTTATTTATATTAGTTTATTTTGAAGTGTAGAATAGTGTTATACTTAATTTGCACGCAATCGACTATAGTACTTATAATACATTAATATACTTTGAATTGATTATAAGCTGTAATAAGTTGTATTTAGACTCTAATAAATATCAGTTTAGTAGTTAATATAATTTAGTAATGGGTTCAAAATGATTATACCACTTTTTAAAGTATGGTAGTATTAGAATATTGGTTAATTCCATTTAAAAGTTCAATTAAATATTTACCTAAAGTTATCTGGTCATCATAGCTAGTTAAATCATTAATATGCTAACTAATTAAATATAATAAATTTATAGAATAATTATGTTCCTATTGAAATATATTATGAATATACATTTTTATCTAGCATCTTTAAGCTTTAATAACTTAGCATCCTCTAGCTAGTATTTTTGCAATCTACTTTTTAAAGTAACTAGAGTAAATTTATAGCTTTTCAATCTAAAACTATATATAAAATAAACCTAAAAACTGAGAATACATATCTAGCATTCCAAACAAATAATATTTTGTTAACATATGAATTGTGAAACATATCACAAATTATACTAAATTTGCTTTAGTGAATTATTATTATTAACTATACAATTCATTTAGATCAAACCTCTGCTAGGTTTGATAATCAGCTTTAAATTTCAAATTAACTTCTTGAAATAAATCGATAAAATTAAAATGCTTGAGCAAAATACTAGTCCTCTCTAGTTATACAGATCAAGTGCTTTAAAGGATGCTTTATAGAAGTAATTTGATGAGTCCTAGCCTGTCTTATATATAAAAACGCTGTAAATGCAATTAAATGAATGAAAATCAGGTGAATCAGATTAGAATTATATAAGAAGCTCTTCAGCTCAAAATTCAATGATTAATTCTCCCCCTAATATTCCTACAATACCTTAGGTTCCTACCATACCCTAATAGGATTTATAAAGTAGTAATATTCCTACAATACCTTAGGTTCCTACCATACCCTAATAGAGTTTATAAAGCGGCAATATTCCTACAATACCTTAGGTTCCTACCATACCCTAATAGAGTTTATAAAGCGGCAATATTCCTACTATACCTTAGGCTCCTACTATACCTTAGGTTCCTACCATACCCTAATAGAATTTATAAAGTAGCAATATTCCTACAATACCTTAGGTTCCTACTATACCTTAGGTTCCTACTATACCTTAGGTTCCTACCATACCCTAATAGAATTTATAAAGTAGCAATATTCCTACAATACCTTAGGTTCCTACTATACCCTAATAGAGTTTATAAAGTAGCAATATTCCTACAATACCTTAGGTTCCTACCATACCCTAATAGAATTTATAAAGTAGTAATATTCCTACAATACCTTAGGTTCCTACCATACCCTAATAGAATTTATAAAGTAGTAATATTCCTACTATACCTTAGGTTCCTACTATACCCTAATAGAATTTATAAAGTAGTAATATTCCTACTATACCTTAGGTTCCTACTATACCCTAATAAGGAGAACAAAGCAATAGCATTCCTACTATACCTTAGGCTACTACCATACCCTAATAAGGAGAACAAAGCAATAGTATTCCTACTATACCTTAGGCTCCTACCATACCCTAATAGAATTTATAAAGCGGTAATATTCCTACTATACCTTAGGTTCCTACCATACCCTAATAAGGAGAACAAAGCAATAGCATTCCTACTATACCCTTATAAAGAGAACAAAGCCCTACCATTCCTCAGTAAGCTTAGTAAAACATTCAAATTCCTATAATACCTTAACATGGAGAATAAAGCAATAGCATTCCTACTATACCCTTATAAGGAGAACAAAGCAATAACATTCCTCAGTAAGAAGAATATAAAATCTCACCTCCTTAGATTCCTACTATACCTTAATAAGATTAATAAAGCAATAATTTTCCTCAACAAGCTTAGCAAAACATTCAAATTCCTATTATTTCTTAATTAAGTTAAGAAAACATACCTTATATTGAAAAATAATATCGAGATTAAAATATCATAGATCCTATTGATCACTCTACTAATATCCATAAATATAGCTCTTATAATCAATAGAATCAAGATAACTAGAACCAATAAACTGAAGATCAAATAATGATTGAAGATATTTAACTATTATAAAATCAGGTAGATGCAAGATACTGATATCTATTCGACTAATACTCTGCTTTTGGTTGTGAAGTAAATCAATAAGATAACACCTTTGCTCTAGATTGAAATTGGACTACATTATCCATAACTTTAATCTAACAATCAATTAGAACAAATATCTTTTAATGTTTAGAAAAGATAATAGGAAAAGAGGAAACAAATAAATTAATTCAAGGATTAAACGAAATAGACTAAAATAACAAAATAGCATATCAATCCTTTTTAGTATAAATATCTACAAGCTACTATTTGAATTTAATTGATCATTCATTCTTAGAATTCCTATTATAAGATGAAGAAAATGATTTAGGATTTGAATCAAACATCAATAAAGTGAGTAGGCATTTCGGATTTTCAGTACTTTGGTATATGATTGAAGAGGGCAAAGTGGCTTAAATTTAAAGTATTAATATTGGTCCAATTGTCTTTGGCTATACTATGAAAGAGTTTGCTTCGGGGTAATTATATCCAGATATTATTTTGTAGTATGATGGATTACTTAAATATAACTAAAGAAACTAAAACTTAGATACTAGAGACTTTCCATTTTATATCAAAGAACTGAATGATTAGAGATTAAAGGAATTGAACGTTAATATAAGTACAATTGTAAAGTAGAACTCATAAGAAAATAGATTCAAAATCAATTTAGAAAATAAGCCAATGAGTCAAGATTCATCTGATGATTAATAAGAAACTCCCAGAGGATTTAATTAGGAAGAATTTAATGATTAAAAGAATGTGGAGAGCAGTTCTTAATCCAATAATGCACTTATTACATTTAATATAGGTAAGGATTAGGCTAATCAAAATGATTTTATTAGGGCTCAAGCAAATTAATATATAGATGAAAAGGCTCAACCTAACTAATCTTCATTTGCCTCTTCGTAATAAGCCTAGCAAGTAGCAAATAATTGTATTCCTAGTCCAAACTAAATCCCAGGGTTAGATTGAATATAAGGAAACAATTTAATTAATTAAAGTAATCCAGCTTAATATCAAATTTAATCTAACCTATTAACAGGTAATACAAATGAGTAATATAAAGACAATTAAATGAACAATCCCCCTTTATTAACTCCTAACAGCATTGCTTTGAATAGTGAGGAAAGGTAGCAAGGCCAGAACATTGGTTAGATTCCATAAAACAATCAGCAAACTTAACTAACAGGACCACCCGTATTGAATTTGTAAGGCCAGAACCCCGGTTAGATTCCATAAAATGATCAGTAAAATTAATTAATGGAACCACCCGTATTGAATTTGTAAGGCCAGAACTTTACTTAGATTCCATAAAACAATCAGTAAAATTAATTAATGGAACCACCCGTATTGAATTTGTAAGGCCAGAACTTTACTTAGATTCCATAAAACAATCAGTAAAATTAATAAATAGAACCACCCGTATTGAATTTGCAAGGCCAGAACTTTACTTAGATTCCATAAAACAATCAGTAAAATTAATAAATAGAACCACCC
>CAKKTI010000020.1:35436-91706 GCA_920105805.1 Condylostoma magnum
GTATTGAATTTGTAAGGCCAGAACATTGGTTAGATTCCATAAAACAATCAGTAAAATTAACTAACAGGACCACCCGTATTGAATTTGTAAGGCCAGAACATTGGTTAGATTCCATAAAACAATCAGTAAAATTAACTAACAGGACCACCCGTATTGAATTTGTAAGGCCAGAACTTTACTTAGATTCCATAAAACAATCAGTAAAATTAATTAATGGAACCACCTTTATTGCAAGGAGCTAATTCCTGGAATTCAAAATAGTAATAAAATACAGGAAGTCCAATGACGGGTCCACCAAAACTTTCATTCGATTTGACAGGTAATTAGTAATTTAGTTCTTTATAAACTAATCCCTTATATTAAAATTTTAACTATTTCAAATACAATAAGTTTATATATTATCAAGATACTAACTCCTTATAACATCAGCATATTATCTCAAAACCCTTCAACTTAAATTCATACCTATAAAATCCGTTAAAATTTATATAGAATACTAACATTTTCTACAATCCGACCACTACCAACATCCTATTACCCCAACACCAACTTTCTTATAACTGCCAACTTTTAATATACTCTCCACTTATATTTAAAATATTTCTTACAAATGGCTGATCAGATGTGTTTAAGTTGCCACCAGTTTTTTGGAAGCGTTGAGGGTTACTGCTCGTAGTGCTACAAGAATCGTTAAATAGTTGCAAGCACTGAGTCAACTTTGCCTCAATTGCTTAGCACTGTATAAACTCAGGATGAGGAAATAAAGGAAGAGGTTAAAACAGGGCCGGAGCCAGACCCTTCTAAATGCTTCGGATGCAACAGGAGACTGGGCCCACTTAATTTTCGATGCAAATGCTTATAGTATTTTTGTTCCAGACACAGACTGCCAGAAGAACACGGGTGCAGTTATAATCACAAAGAAGCTGCTTAGAGGAAGCTGTCTGAAGAAAATCCTCAAGTAATTGCTGATAAGTTCACTAGGGTTTAGGTTTATTGATATGTTTTTTTAAATTATTGAGTAGATGAGATATACAAAATGGTTCAAATTGTACTGGCTTGATGTAAATTGGTATTTAGTAAGGTTAAAAATTATATCTAGCTACTAAAATCTCGTTAATATTAGCTGCTAATCCCCTACAATCCTGCATCATTTGAGTATAATTAGTCTCTGATCCCTTACTCTCAATATAACTTCTCAATCCAAAAATCGTTTGTTCATTTTAAGCAAGTTTTTACTCAGTTTCTTACATTTCCTTATAAATTTTATTTTCTTGGAGTTGTTTTTGCTTAGTGTCATATTTTATATTAACAGTGCGTAGCACTTAAGACAAATTTTCCTTTTTCTCTCTTAATTACTCACCTTTTATTTATATTTATTAAATTTCCTAAGCTGCTTACTATTTCATGGAATCAATATTACTAAACTTCGTTCTTAGTTCTTCTCTCATTCTATTCATATCTTCGTTTAATTTAGAAAGTTATGCGGGAATTCTTTAATCTAGTGTTCTAACTTTCTCCAGATCTGCTTTTCTAGAATTTAACTCACTCTTAAGTCTTTCCATAGTAACAGCAGCATTAGTCATCTAATTATGACCAAATTAGTACTCTTATTCCCAATCATTGTTAGTAGGATCTGCTAGGGGTATATTTGATGATTTTTCCATTAATCTGCTAGTCTTTTGCATTAAGTCTACAATATTTTCTTCAAGATTCTTAATCATGTCTAACTCAGTTTGTCGTGTGGGCTCAAATGACTGTATAAAATCAGTCATTTCTTTATCTTTCTAGTACAAAACTTCATATTTCTGCATTTCTGAGCCATCATTATTTTTTAAATCATTGTCCATCTCATCTATTGATTTCTTATAACTAGAAATTATCCTCTCTAGCTCTTTTACCCTTTACTCAGTTTCTTTTATCTGTTAATTATCTTATTTGACTCTAGCCATAAGTCTAGCCTTTGCCTCAGGCAAAGGTAAATCTAATTCATTAGTTTAAACTTGCAAATCTTCCTTTCTTCTCTATAAATTTTACTTTTATTCTCTTAAATGATGAGCTTTTTACTTCATTATGTCTGTTCTTAGCTTAGAGTCTGCTTGTGCTAGTCTCATATTAACGTTTTCTAGCATTTAATTCTTTTGATTAATTTCCTCTTCTAATTATCTATTATCCTCTTGCAGTTAAAAGTACTCTTATCTTAAATCAGGATCTAGTTCATTAAGTCTTTCCTCTGCTTTATGATTAATCATTGCAATTTCCTGCTCTATTTAGCCTATTTCATCATCTAAACCCTTTCTCTCTAAAAACACTTAGTCTAAAGCTTCTCTTTATCTAGAGTTTTAGTACCTTATGTGATCATACATAGTCATTACATCCTCAGGCCGTGTTTCTGCTCTTTTCTTATCTAAGGTTAAATTATAATCAGCTAGTTCCCCTTCTAAGGTTCTCACTTCCTTTATCAGTGTATCATATTTTCTCTCTAGCGTTATAAAGATATTGTTATTATTCTGTATATCTTCCATTTCATTCGTTAATTTTGATATTTCGTTTCTAAGTTCACTTATCTTCTGCCTTATAACTCCCATATAGTAACTTTTGTCTTAAACTACTCTTCCCGGGCCTTTAGATGCTGTTTGCATACCGGTTAACCCGTATTGGGTAACTGGCCTGTTTACTACTTGTACATCTTGCATTTAAGGGGGAATTGCGGGGGCCTGACCAACCCCTGTAGTACCGCGATAGCCTGTTTAGCCTCTATTTCCTGTGGGGACTCTATATGCTGTAGGGATGCGTTCTGCCATTTTTAAATAAATTTGTAATGGATTTTAAGGCATTTTACTAGTTTATGTGTAGTTTGTTATGCATGATAATAGTTTTAGTGATTTGTGGGGATTGGAAGATAAAATTTAATGTTTAATTATGTAAAATAATCAATAATAGTAAATTGACAGTTTCAATGCTCTACAGATTGATACCAAGTGTAAGAATGAATATAATAAGGAAATATATAGTAGTATATTACTTTTCTCATTATTTGTTTGTATTACTAAAATTTCTTCCATTTTCATAATGTTTTAGTTTAAAAATCCACAGCCTAAAAGAGGACTACCCCCCAGCTTTATTAAAAGAGTAAATAAGTTGTTAAAAAAGCCAGTAGTTTCCCAGACTAGAAAACCTTAAAACACTAAAATTAGTATAACTCCTAGAGAAACATCATTATATGAAAAATATTCAAAGGTATGAGGATATAAAAGAACCTCGAAATTTTAAATAGAACTTGCAGTTGCTAAGCTAACTGACCTATAACAAAGCAGGTAATAATACTCCTTCAGAAAACTAAAAATATTGCATATAAACAACCCATCTAATCTTATACACAATTACAGATGCAATAAATGTGGTAATAAATCCCTAGAACGATACTAAAACAACATAAAACATCTTTTATAATAACACTTAACTATAAATTCCTAAAAAGACAAAAGCTTAGTAATATTCTCAGATGATCAACACTTATCCCAGTTGGGCGATATAAGTAAAATAACTGATAATTCTTGCAATCACTCAATAGAATCTCCTCAGTTGAATCTAAATAAGATGGCTTGGGAAAAGAATGCTCTAGGGAACTTGACAAACTATAGAATTAATGTAAATGATATAAGCTTTGAAAATGAGCCTGCTATAGAGCTTCCAGTTGAATAAATTCAACAATAAATAAAAGTCCCTAAATTAAACTTTAATACAATTCTACAGCAGTAAGTAAATCAACCTAGTTTAAACGTTCAAACTGGTATTAAAAAGATCATATGTTAATTTTAGTTTAAAATTCAATAAGCATGATATCAAATTTTTGATTATAATAAAGTAAAAGAAGACTAATCTTTAACCTTTGATTTCAGCAAAGAATTAGAGTCCAGTAGACCTCATTCTCCTATATAAGGCCCAGATTGTACTGAATTTTACAATCTTAGCGTGATCGATTAAAAAGACACTTAAATTCTAGACGATTCCTTAGTTTTTGAGTATCAAGAAGCAACTTCTAAAACAGCTTTTAAAATAATGCATTCAAGACTAGATAAAATTATATGCAGAAGAGTGATGCATGCATTTTACAAACTATCAGACTCGCTGTATTTAGATTTTTAATCATATTTATAAGTAATTTCAGATAAATCCATGTCCTCAAACTCTTCATCTGAACTGTTTTTCTTAGGGTTTTTAAATTCCTCAAGTTCTAACCATCTTCCTTTTGATCCATATCTTCAAATTAATCCTATTTCCTTGAATTTAGTATTTGAGTTGATAATAACTTCGTTCACTTTAGTCAAATTAAGCTTAGCAGGCTCTAAACTTCATTTAGTACCGTGGCTTTGACAATTAGCATTGAAAAGAATTATTATTAGCTGAATTCCTAATCCTATTGCTCCAAAAATAACACCGATTCAAGTAAAAATAGCTTCGCCGTCGTAATATGATCTAATTACTGCAAATAAGAGGAATAATCCCAGAAAGAATCCTGATATTATAATTGCAAGCAAAGCTTAGTAATTGTCTTTGTTATTCTTGTATTCATCTATACACTTTTTGAGGATTGCATTTGTGCTTGTTATGAATTAAGATACTATAGTTGGTGATACATTTTATCGATTTAAAATTTGGGATAGGACTTTCTTGAAATTTTAATCTTTCGGGAAAAGGTAAAAGTGTTCATCTAAATCTAGAGGAAAAACTACTTTTGTACTAGATATTTTAGGAAGGTCTTAATAGCGTTAGTTTCTGTTTAGTGTTGGAAGTAAGCCTATGTCCATTTTTATGTATTGTATATAGTACTAGTTATTTAGTGTAAAATTCAGTTATAATTGCCTCTACACGTTATATAATAAGCTGAAACATATTAAATTTCACCAGTTTTCAATCTTATTAAGAAAAAATGTCAAATAGCAACCGTCAACGCAAAAGTTTTGCAGTAGGTATACAACCATTACCCCCTAATTTTGCAGACAATGTAATAGAAGTTGAAATGAACTTCTAAAATAACAAACAACTTGATTCCTTGAAAGTTCTACTAGATTTATACTCCTAAGCAATAGCATACTATGAATCTAAAAGAGACACAAAATTCATGTATTATCAATCAAAGATGCACTAGCTTTTATCTGACCCATCAAACATTTAATTAATGAGTCCAACACAAGAAGCTGAATAACCATTTGAATCTCCATAGGAAGATCCTTAATTAGATTTGAAGCCAAGCCCTCGGGCAAGCATGCAAGTTAAAAGAGTTGCTGAAAATGCTATAAAATCATAACAAACACAGTCTAAAGATACCCGGAAGAAATTAAACTTAGATTTTACTAAATAGAATGAGTCCCTGTCATCACGAATTAGAAAAAGACAATCATAAGCGCCTTAGAGAAGATCTTCTAGCATGGAGAATAAACAGCACAGGAGGTCAAATGATAGAGATACCTCTGCTGTGACTACTCAGAAAGAGATTTTAAGTATGCTTGATAGAAGATCTAATGAAGGTGAATCTGATAGATCTGGGGGATTTCCTATAAAAAGGTAAGCTACTTTTGAGGAGAGATTAGAATCAATTATGGAGCAGTTTGTAATGGAAAAACTAGAGTAATAAGGAGAGATCAAAAGATGGTACTAGACATAAATAACACAAGGGGAGGACAAAGCATTGACTCAGTAATAAATGGAACAAAAACTGTAGGAAATGAGGCAGTAATTAGATATTAAGAGAAGGGAAGAAATTGAGCAGTTAAAGCAAGAGATGTTGTCGAATTAGATTAATATAAATGAAAGTTAAAGTTTACTTAAAGCTGTTGAGATGATTATATAACTGTATAATAATTAGAATAGCTTTCTATTATTAAAAATGGAGCGGGACGAGATTTTACAAACATTTCCAGATATAAGAGATTGAGAAATTAACTAAGATAAAACTCAAGAATTAAAAAACAATGTAAAATATACAAGATTTAATGACTGAATAGTTGAAAACGGTGTTATATGTCCTAATATAGAGTACCCTGCTGCATTTGGAGATGATGGACTGATTGGCATCGCAGCAAAGAATGATATTCCTACTTCAACAGCAGTGGCCTTTATCCCCTACTCAATGGTAATCACACCGAATCTTATAATCTAAAGCGAATTAAGCTCAGAAATACACAGGAATCCTTAGTTATTCACCAAAAATTTAAACTATCTTGACAACCTTTTCTACGTTTTTCTAGTATTCGAGTACTAAAAGGGAGAATAAAGCTTTTGATATCCTTATTTCCAAGTAGTTCCAGATTGCGAAACAATAGTGTATTGATCTGAATAGGACCTGTAAGAGCTTTAAGATGATTATCTTACCCACAGAGCTTAAGCATAAAAGGAAAAAATAGATGAGTTGTTTTAGAATCTTGAATCATTTTTTAAAGATAATCCTTAATTTTACCCTTTATAAGACTCCCTTTACTAACACTTTTTAAAGATATACAATTTAGTATCTAGCAGATCTTTCTAGCTGGAAGGAGGATCAGTGGTTCCTTTTGGCGATTGCTTTAATCATTATGATTGTTTTGGGGAGTGAGAGGCAATTACAACAGAAAATTTAGTATCTAGAATGCAATAAGAAAACATGGAAACGGATTATTCAGATTTTAATAACACTCCTTAAACAAAACAAGGAAGTTTCCCTAGCTCCTACTGTTTTACCCGTTTTGACAAGTTTTTATAGAATAACTAAACTATCTAAAATGCTAAGGGTATTTGAGATATTGACTGAATGCTAAAAGACTATAGTAGTAGTAGTGATGAGGAGGACTTGAGGAGTGAGGGGGATACTGACTCCTCAGACGATGAGTCAATGATGGCTTATTCTATCAACTCTTTAAGATAACTTGCAATATAGTAAAATTAGTTCCAAGATAGATACTTTGTAATAAGCACTAGCTAGTATTATGGATCAAGGCAAGGCAAGTAAGTGTTTATCAGCTATGGAAGAATTAATAACGCTGATATTTTAATTGATTATGGTTTCGCATATTTAAACAATCGTTATGACTCGTTCTTATTCAGACTGTATAAGAGAAAGCGAGGGCTTAAGGGTATAGTTGAAACGTTGCATATTAAGACTAAAAGTTATGCTGATGTATTGGGAAATCCTAGCCTATCAAATGCATCTCATTTATTTATAGTGAAACAAGGCAAGCTAAATGATGAGGTTTTGCAGTACTATAGGCGTGGTATTATAAGAGAGTTGAAATTAAATAGAAAACACAGACGCTTCTTGACACAAGTACCATCTTGTGCTAAACTTGAAGTAATGGTGTTAACTAGAACAATTGATCTGTATAACTAATTATTCTCAAAATTCAATACTACAATTGAATAAGATGTTAGTCTTTTAAAGCACTCTAGCCTACACTATCAGCTAAAAAACGCAATCATATACAGATTATCCCAGAAGCTTATACTTCAAAGCCAGATTCAAATATTAGAAAAATTACTACAAATAGTATAATAAGTTCACAGTGGAATACCCATAGACCAGGCTCATTTACCAGACCAAAGCATAAACACAATAAAACAAATTCTCCCATTATCCGAGTACCTAAAAAACTTAAAAGTCAACAGTTCTTTTGCTCCCACAGACTTTTAATAATCAATTTTTAACAAAATGGCAAAATCATTTGGTCGTAGTATGACATCAATCTCTGACGGAGATTCTAATTTTCAAAACTCTGACAACTGTAATATCTGCAAAACTAAGTTTAATGTAGTCAAAAACAGGAGACATCACTGTAGATTCTGCATGCTGAGTGTATGTAATAGCCATTCTTTAAGACGATATCCAGTTAACAAGAACAGTCTTTCAGATCTAGTTAGAATTTGTGATAACTGCTACCATCAAGCTATATCTGAAGAGATTTTAAATGAAATTGATATTGAAATAAGCCGTAAATAAGACTAGTTGAAAAAATTGCAAGGGGAAAATGAGGAGCTTTACTAGGAGTAATTCGACCTAAATAACGAAGTACAACAGCTTGAACTAGAATTCAGTAGAATTGAGTTGTAATATAAGCAAAAAGAAAAGCACTACAAGGAATAATTAGAAGCAGAGGAGAATAAAAGAACAAATGGGAAAGAAATGATCGCTGAATTCCAGCAAAAAATTGAAATTTCATAGTAAAATGCTGATAGATTGGCATCTGATGTAGAGAAAATTGAGTCTGAAAATGAAAAGCTTACTTCTTAGATAAAAGAAGCCAAAGGACGTAAAGAGGACCTACGATCTTAATTGGAGCATGTTAATAAGAAAATTAGCTGTAGTTTGCCAATAGAAGACGTGTATTAGCAGCTGTGCAATACATGCTAAGAGAGATTCAAAGACCTTTACAAAGAAGCAAGACCAAGGGTTAGTTTTGGAGACAATGTTTAGTCTAAATATTATCGCATGCCTCACAATATGTATCTGGTTTCTCTATCCTATGTCCTGGTATATTCTCTAATACCTCCCTTTTATCTATCCTAGACTTCATTTATACAAATTGTTACTCTGTAATTTCCTCATATGGCATCTGAGGGTAAGGAATAGTCGGAGTGTCAGGTAAGAAACTAATTCCTTTAAGTTTGTACTGAAAATGATCAAGAGCTTGCTTAATATGCTTTTCTTCCTCTGGTTTAAAGGAGACAGTACATGAAACTTAGTTATCAGCCCAGTATTTTTACATGAATTCAGCGAGACTTAATTGCTCCCATATAGATGCATCTTTAGTACATTTGATACCTTTTTCTATAGAAATAGGTATGCTTACTACTTGTGTGTTTTTAGTTGATTGATCTTCTTCTAAATGGTATCCTGACTTTTTAAGAGTTGCTATTAAATGCTCATCTGACTCAGGGATTCTAACTCTTCGTATGTAGAAAGGAGCAAAGGGGAAATGTATGCCTGGAGTTGCACCAGCTAATAAAGATACGGTTCCACTTGGCTTTATTGATGTTATTTTTATAGATTCTGGTACTTAGTATTGCTAGGAAATCTCCTGATCTACAACCTTTAAGTACTTATAGCCAATATCACACCACTCTTTCAATGTGTGAAGCCCTCTAGAATGTATAAATTACACAATTCCGGTTAGAGAGCATCCTATTCTATGGTTTCTATTAACAATTTGATTAGTTTCTGGCCAATGAGTCTAACCCAAACTGACTGTCTTAGCATAAATAAACGCATATTTTAACGTTTCTAAGAACTCTTCTAGATTTGTGTGGTTATTTACAAAAACTTCTACTAAACAGCAAATTTCATATGATTCTAAAGTTTACTCTAAGCATGGATTGCCTCCTTATGCTCTGTAATCTTTATAATTAGGAGGATCTATCATTCTGCCATAATTCCTCATATTATCAATTCATGCTAATCCAGGCTCTCCATTTTTAATAATTCTGTCAACAACGTTGCTATAATCCATACCGATGTTAGCAAAAATGGAGTTATTACTTGTTCATCCATACGAGGCTCTTTCAGGATGTTTATTATAGTCTTTTAAATCTAAGAAATCTAAGTCATCTGCACTGCCAAAGGCTATTTCAGCAGATCTTCTTATATTTCCGCTTACTACACATTTTCCTATCATGTTCATTATATCTACTAAATCTCTGCTAGATAGATACTACCCTATTCTGTTTTATAGAAGATTATCTAATTCCTAATGCAATTCTTTTAAAACCTAAGGCCCAGCTGCCTTTCCGCCAAATGTTTTTAATTATGCTCCGGATGGCCTGATTTTTGAGTAATCAAATGAAGGTTTTGGCACTCCTTGTACAATATAAGCATCTAATAAACTTCTTACACTGCTAACCCAGCCCTCCCTAGAATCTTCTATAACTAAATTCTAATGACCATTAGGACTACTTACATAAACCTTACCTTACCCCTTAGTATCAAACCCAACTCCAACCCCCAGCATTGATGCATCCATTAGGAATGCAAAGGGCTTATAGGCACTTTATTAATCTATGTTTTCCGTACTAACAAAGGCGCAATTATTCAAAGCGGCATACAATCCTCGATCTTCTGTTATACTTGAGCCCATTGCCCAAAGACCTCTGCCTGGCGGTAAAAACTTGAAATTAAAGATTTTATCAAGCATTCCTGTTGCTAAGTCTTATTCTTGGCTTCCTTTGTAATAATTGTGGCGAAGGTTCATTGTGCCATTTATCACTCGCAGCGCTGTGTCAAGTCAGCGCTCGTATTAGCCAGGTTGTATCTCCCGGCTGTATGTTCTACGGAAAACTAGCTCGCCTAGGCCGTTGAAACCGAAATTTGGAGAGACTTTTTCAAGCTTTTGTATAAATTATTTGTTACACCAGCTCATCTTTAAATTGCGGTAAAATCTTTTAAATGTTAAGCTGGTTTTGTAATTTGAAATAGTCATGCATTACTCTAATTATAAGGACTTTAACATTAGACTAACTATAATTGTAAGCTAATTCATAGATGTACTTCTATGAGCTTTAAATTATACAGATATTTTATGAGTAAGCTATGATTATTCATAGTTTTTTTATATAAAAAAGCCAATTAAATTTACAAACAAATAACTTGCAATCAATATGAACCACTTCTACATCGTGATGATATTCTTAATAAAATTTGGCTTAAAATCGATAGGTATTTCAATATTTTAAAGTGTATAATTTAAACAAATTGTATTATTTAATTATAAATTTACAATTAACAAGCATAATAGGGATTACAAAAGTCAATAAGCTAAATTGTAAAATACTTATAATAATTACCAAGCTGGACAAAAACTCAACTTATATAAAACATATCAAATGCCGAAAAATACTTACTAACTAATCAGTTAGATATTTAAGTATGTTATATTATAGCATTTCAGAGTGCATAGAGTATTTACAATGCTATCTTACCAAACATATTCATTATTCATTTTACTCTAAAAGATTTCCTATTTTATATTCTTTTTTTGTCATCATCATACTTATAATAATCAATGGAATTTTAATTTCTTTATTCTCACTTTATTATACTAATTAATTAGCAGGCACTTAAAATAAAACTTACCAAATTTAAATCTTCTAATATAATTAATTTTTGCTTTACTCGGCTACTTTAATTTATGGGAAAAAATATGCAAGCAATAAATGTTTATCTATATCTGCACAATTAAAACTCTAACATAAATATTTAAGTATAGACTTACCCTTTAAATTATCGTAACTTACTATGATTTGATTGTCAATATTTAACTTATTAATATAACAGCTTTAGGCTATCAAATATAATATTTTAAAATTTATATGGAAATTAATTCAAACAGTATCTTTATTTTGACTGAATTTCTAATTAAAGTGCTTATTTGAATAATTATTTACCCGATTGTATTTAATTATAGAAATATGTGTAAATATCCGTTTTAGCTTAATTTATAATCCTTGTGAATATAAATTTATAAATGGATGAAGTATTAGAAAGCCAACTTTAGCTAAATAAATCAGAATAACTTAGTAATTAAAGGCAACGCTCTAATAAAAAGTTATTTAAGTAATCTAAGCTTGATAATGGCTTAATTTCTTCTAAAACAAGTAAAATTCATTAAGAATACTCAATAATGGACTTACCTCGACCAGTAGGTTATGCAAAACAAAAAATCAAATAGCTAATAAACAATAATAGGACAATTAATGCCCATTTTTACAGCAAAAAAGCGAATATCAAATAATTAGATATGAATAAACTAGATTAGCTATACAATATTTATGGAGCAAATTGAGTAAAAATTCATAGCTTTTTTCAAGATTTTAAGCCTCATCTGCTAAAAAGTCATTACTATAATTAAAAAGCTTTAAAAGACAAAGAAGAAACGACTTAGAATTTTCAGGAAGATTTCTAAATAAGTTAACTGAAAATTGAAGATAGTATAGAAGAAAAAGCTAACCTAATTAGAAAAAAGATCATCAATAATTAATATAATTAACCTTTTTAATTCATTTTATAGGCTATTTGAATCAAGTTGCATACTAATCTATCAATAAGCGAATTTCATAATAGATCCGTTAGTAAGCATTTCAATATAAACTTAATCCTTGATTGCTCTACATTAGTAGCACATATTAACTTCGTTACTAACAAATGGAAAACTACTCATTAATTACACTAAAATTTAATTCCACCTTGCCTCATTTTCCTTCCAACTTATTTCGTCAATTTCCTGTTTTTAACAATCTTAGGCGGAGCTACTAGGATTTTGTTTCCAATAGAAGGCTAAATTAATTGCCTTGGAGTTACATTAGAATCAGCTCTTCTCAAAGGTTTCCTTACAATACCAGGCTCAGGCTCTATTTCACTCCTCCTTTTACTGGAAATATAAGCTCTATCCTTTATTCTGATCTTAAAAGGAGATTTTCCCTAAATCTAAGGTTCAATTTCAGAGAAAACCAGATATTCTTGCAGTGAGGGCTCAACTAACTATGCAAACGGACTTTATTTATCATTATGGTAATTTTCTTCCTCAGGAGGAGTTTATATAGTATTTCAGTCCTTACTTTCTGTAAAACTTGACTCAATGTTCGAATATCTTTGATTTCTACTTGTTTTTATCTGTCTTTTCGAGTTAAGTCGTAAAATATCACTTTAATTTCTTGAAATTACTCTTTCTAACGCATTATGATAAAATGAATGAACTCTAGATAATTAAGGATTTATCTCCCTTCTTTTAATACGAGAGTTTCCATATATCCGCTCTTTTATTCTTTGATTGCTCAAGCTTTTTTTTGAACGACGTTTGTTATAAATTTGTTTTTCCAGTAGACTATGATTACTTTTTGTCCTACTTCTTTTAAAAGTAGGAGGATTAAGTGGAACAATATAACTATATTTTCTTGTCCTTTTCTTACTATCTTATCTAACATCAGTTTGTGACATTGAAAAATATGTTAAAAAGTGTTTTAGTAATGGTACATAAATTTGCATTAAAGTTCGTTAAAAATTAAGACAGTCTAAGCATGTACAAAACTTAAAGCATTCTATATACATTAACGTAATAAAATGAAATCTACAAGCAACCCTTTACATTTGGCGGGAAAAACATCTCTTGGGTATAACTAATACTTAAAAACTCTTTTTTCAGCGGGAGAAGACTGTGTGATTTACTCCCATGCTACCAAAAGTCCCTCTCCTTATGACTGAGATTCTGAAATAACTTCCCTAGCATATGATCCTTATTTTCAGCAAATTCTAGTGGGTACTGGTAATGGATTTTTGTATGTAACAAGTACAGGCTCTAACTCAGATGATAAGAATGAAATTATAAGAATAGTTGGAGAAATTTCACATATTAGTAGTGTTGACAGAATAATCGCGATTGCAGGTGAGGATGAAGTTCCTATAGTAATTTCTAATAAAAACCTAAGGTAGCTAAACCCACCTCATAAAAGACAAGTCAGAAGTGTAAGCCTAAGTCCTGATTTATTATGACTTGCAACTACAGGGCTAGACGGAATGCTGCACTTATATAGATTGGTGGACGGGAAACTCATAAAAGACCTTAAATTATGTAAGAGATTTGATAATGAAAGTAGACTTTTGCTTAGAAGTGCATGGAATATAAGCAGTACCTAATTAGCACTGTCTGGGGACAAATTATTAAAAGTAGCTAAAGTTCCTGAGTTAGATGTACAGGAATTTGACCTAGGGTTTGACACATAAATATCAGTAGTGGCTTGGTGTGATGATTAGATTTGCTGTGTAAGTTTAAAGGGGAACTTAAAGATTTTTGATTTAAGTAAAAAGGAGCAGGTATAGGAATTTGAGCTAGGAGGGGCTTTATCCGACCTGATTTTCATAGACAATAAAATATTTGCTGCAACATTCCAGGGAGTTATATGAAAGTTTCAGAATCTAGATGGGTTAGAATAAGATGAGGACCAAGAAGAGGAGGATGTAGAGGATATTGAGGAGGAAGTAAAGGATCAAGGCAACTTTTGGTTTGATAAAACAATGTAATGTTTTCCCCAGCAGCCTTTGAACACTGATTCTTCCTCTAAAATTTTGTATTGGAATGTAATAGGATGTATAAGCACCAAGTAGTACTACAATACTTTAGAGAATGTTACCTAGTAGTATAATGCTATAGAGATTAATTTCTCGGAAACAAGCTTTCATAGCAATATATACTTCGACAATTTCCACAATCTAAGCATTGCACATATGTCGAAAACAGGGGCAATCTTCGGCTCTTAATAAGAAGGTGAAGGTGATGACGAGTCCTTTATAGAGGATGATAACAATGATACGAAAAATAACTCAATGGTTGTCTTCAGGTCCTTTACTACCGATGAATCATGAGAAGTTAAACTACCAGGAAATGAAAGCGTTGAACTTTTAGCAGCTGGAGACTAATTTTCTTGTATTATAACCAGCAAGCTCTATCTAAGATTTTTTACTAACTTCGGAGGAATTCAAACCTGAGTCATTTCTTTACCATCTCAGCCAGTTTCAATGGCTTGTTATAATGATCAATTAGCATTTACTTATCACACATCCCCTCCCTTACTAGGCTCTTAGCTAATGAAATGTGAGATTTTCCATTGCAGTGGACTGTCTATTGACACTAATCCAGTTGATTTTATAAAGGAAGAGTACCCTATTTCTATAAGTCAAGGCGAAGTTTTAAACTACATGGATTATTCTGATACTGGGACATTGTATATAAACGACAGTGATGGAGTTTTAAGATCCCTGTGGAGAAGGACTGGACACTGGGTTCCTATTGGAAAGACTAGTGATTTAGATAGAATTATAGGAATTACCGATAATAAGATTATAGGCTGGATTGATTTCGAGTAAAAGATTATATAGAAGGAGCTTGAAGTTCCTTTGTGCTAAGGAAAGTACCAGTAGTTTGAAAATGAGTACATAACTTAAAAAATAATACAAGATCATTACTTTTCTATAGACAATAAACCGATTAATTTACTACATATGGATAAGGTGATCATAGAGGCTATTAAAAAAGCACTAATGGATGGAGACTAAGATAAAGTGCTAGGACTTACTCTTCTACTGAATCAAAGCAAATCTAAGGCAATTGTTCTATAAATTTCGTAGAAACTAGGCCTTGCTACATTAAGTCACAAAATCCTTAATATAGCAATGGGACAAAAGGCGTCAATAATGCCAACATCTCCTCCTAAAAAACCTCAGACTATAAAATCACCTAAGAAAAGCGAAGAAAGTCCAAGGCAATTAAACTTTATCAATTACTCACCTGTAAAACCATATGAAGAAGTTAATAATCCTTTTAGTATAAAAGGAAATGCAGCTAAAAAGGACTTATTTGATGATTTATCCAGAGCTCAAGCTCCAAAAGTCATGAAAAGAATTAAAAGAAATTAGTAAAATAAAATGGATTCTTTAAGTGATGATCGTCCTACTTTCTACGAGGTTTATATGCAGCAACAACTAGAAAACATGATTTTTGATAGCTTAAAGTTTACTATAACAATTCTATGTGGAAAGTACCCTGCACTTACTAATCTTCGCTACCATATAACAAAGGTTAGCTCTTTGCTTCTAGGTTTTATAAACTCAATATCACTTTTTAAATCAGATGCTACAATAACAGAATAATTTTATAATCTGAAAAGAAGAATGGAAGGAAGCCAGCAGTGAAATATTATAAAATACCTATCTTTATGGCACATAATACCCCTGTCTCTCCAAGGACTATTACCATCTAACATTTATACATCCCTAAACTACACAGTAAAAGCGTATTTTTCAATACGTTACCTATTCCAGAGCTTTGATTACTTTTCACTAAGCTTTTAACTATCAAAGCATCAACTAATAAGAAGTGATTCCAACTAGCCTCAGAGTATGCTATTCCTCGGATTCCTTATATGCATTAAGATTCTAGAATACTGGATAAACAGCAATACAAGACGTTAAATCTCTACATCAGAAGTCCAGCAAGTATCTCCACCTTACACAAAGTCTCAAATACGACGTGGATTTTGCGGTATATGTCGTAAACGCTACAACAACCCCTCAGCTTTGAGCACCTCTGGCTATGTTTTTTGCTACTTGTGTATAAAGCACTACATAGACTCATATAAAATATGCCCAATAACAAACACTCCCTCGCAAATTCAGCATATACGGCGATTAATTATATAAATTATGACTACTTTTATAAGTATGTATCAATTGTTCTAATCATTTTATTACTATCTACTAAAATTAGCTAAAGTTGTTTCAATATGACCTTTGTTTCTAATCAAACATAACACCACGTCTTATTAGGTGACTTTGCTATCATATTCTTAGCACTTTTGTACTAAAATATTAAACTATTCTTGTAAACCTTCTGCTATAAACTATTAATGCAATAATTCAAGCTCTAATTAATCTTCAGACTAAGTTACTTAAGGCTCAGGACTTTAAAGTTGATTTGATTCATAGAAAGAGAGTTTAACCCTTTTACTTTAAGGATAAAGAGACTTGTAGAGTTGTTTGTGGAGAATATGAGACCAATGATACCTCAAACTTTCAGCGGGGTGATTAAGTCCAATACCAAAATCAATTGCTTATTTTCAAAATGATAAACTAGTTGGTTTACCTGTATTGTTTTAGGCCCATTCCAACATTCTTTAGTTTTCCTCATCTGTATATTTGTTTCTTTGCTTTAATTAGTCATTTGCATCTAATGATACTCTGTATTTATGGATTGTTAGCAACTTTTAAGTTCTTATGCAGTCTAGTATAAATTATACAGAGTAAATTGGACATTTGATAGCTTTTTGCTTGTATTATTGAACTTTTCTTTTAGAAACTAAGGAATAGCATTTTAAACCGGGATTATTATTAACCTTACCACCAAATTTTAAAATTGCTTGAGGTATCCCTGGCATGTTTTCTTTATCTATTAAATAAAAGCCTGAGTTTAATTTACATAAGGGATTATTGCCTTGATTAAACAATTGCATTTTTTACTAATTTATAACATTTTGATAGCTTATTCTAGCCTGTATATTTAGATATGAAGCTTACTGTATGTGCTATTATAAACTTAATTGTTACTAATTACGATTTTTATATGAAAATCCAGGCCCTTGCTGCTTTCTTTTCCCAATTTCTTACAACTTTTCATTAACATCCTCTCCTCTTTTAGCTGCAAACTTTAACTCTCTCTTATCTGCCTTTGTCAGCTTAAAATCGGCATATAACATGATATCTCCTTCACTGTTCACTCTTAAACTAGGAACTTATTAATTAGACCGCTACATGATTTCTTATTACAACTGATTTTCAACTAACTCTGTATTCAAAGGGGCCTCTGGCTCCTCTTATATTTATATATCCGGCGGTAAATGATTAAAAATGAGTTTTCCTGATATATAGTCCTTTAGTACAATCCTAGCAGCTTTGTGCTCATCTGGCACTCCGCTTCTCAGGAAAAATTTACGTTAAGTTGAAATTGATTACAACAGAACAGGAGCAGTGACTCTTCCTCCTAGTTAAATTCCATAAAATTCTTCAAAGTGCTGCGAAGGAATCCTCTTGCATAAAATCTCAACAGGCGACACATGATCTCTAAGCTAGTCAACCGGAAGTACACCACATGTAACCATTTCTGCCCTTGTTCCTATAAAAGAAGGGAAAACCAGCCCAGGACAATCGCATAAAGTCACATTTTCATTTAAAATCAAAGTTTGTAAATGCTTCGTTTTACCTGGTTGACTTGTGACTGCTACTTTCTTCTTTCCTATTATTTAGTTTATTATGGAAGACTTTCCTACATTTGGGTATCCTACAAAGCCTATGTTAAGTTTTGTATTGGGCTGTATTATTTTTTCCAGTAGTTCTAGTGTGGAGTGTATATAAGATGTGTTTTCCTCTTAAAACTGCTCGTTTAGTTAATTGGCTCTCTCATCGTCGTCTATTAGGGATTCTTAGTAAGCTGAGAAGAATATAAAATCTATTCCTTATTACCTTAGCCATCTTACCCATTCCTCTCTGTTTGCTTCATTCACTAGGTCTGCTTTGTTTAGAATAATAATAAACCTTTTACCTTCCCCAACTTCTCTTACATAGCTTTCTAGGTCTGGGGATCTAAAGAATAGAGGATTTCTGGCATCTACTATTTGTAAGAGAATATCAGACATCTCTATAACTCTTCACAGCTATTTTCATATTTCTAGATTCTTCTCAAAGGGTGTAATGGCACTGTGCAGTTATTACTCCTCAAGTAGAGCCAGGTCCCTTCTTCAGTTTAGAAAGGCCTGATTTTCTAGATTTTTATACTCATCTTTAGTCATTTAAGGATTCCACTAAGGCTTCCTAGGCAATTTTAAAGGTGTGTAGTCTTGCTGATTTAAATCAGTAAATTTTAGTACTCTGTCAGTTGGGTGCACAATTCTCCTTTCTTCAGCATGTTCTACATTTCTCTCAGCTTCAAAGTTCCTATTAGCCAATTTAGCAAGAGTCATATAATCATCTAGATCGTTTTAATCTACAACTGATACCATCTTAGGCTGGTCAAAGTCAGTAGTATGCCTTGAATTCGCCACAAATTCTCTCTTTTTATTTCTTCTGTTAATCAAGGCTCTTCCAACCTCACTTTTCTTAGGCATTTTACTAACTATTATAAAAATTAATTTACATTTGATGAGAGGGCTTTTTATCATAGTCATATCCTTTAAATAGTTCTTAAATGCCCTTTTATCCAATAATACTTGGATCTATATTATCATTTCAGTCTTTAATTAATCTTTGATCAAAATTGTTCTTTTGAGATGGTATATACGGAGCTTGTATTGTTTTATTGTAAATTGAATCCCAATCAACGTCATCTAGCCAAGGATGCTACTTTACATCCTAAAATTTCCTATGTCCTAGTCTATTCATCGGCTTTCTTTAAATAAGTCTGCTAACAAAATCTGCAGCTTCTAGTGATCAGCCTTGTGGTAGATCTTGAAATCCTAACTAAACCTGCCTCGATACTACAGCATCACGTATTTCCTTTCTATTACGCCCTGCGTAAGGCCTCCGACCCATAATAAGTTCATAGGCTATTACACCTAATGCGAAGTAATCTACAGAAAATGAATGATTAGTACCGCACATTACTTCTGGGGCCATATATCCAGGTGTTCCAGATGTATCTCTAAAATTCCTATGAGGGGTATTACCTTAAGGCAAAATTCTTGCAATTCCAAAGTCGGTAATATGCAGAAATCCTTGATTATCAAAAACCAAATTTTCAGGCTTTATGTCTCTATGGATGACTCTTTATTAGTGAATGTATTCTAAGCCTAGTATAATACAAGCTACAAAAAATTTAGTTTAAACCTATGAGAATTTTCGTTTTAAACAGATATGATAGCGTAAATCTCCTCCCTTTTTAATATCCATGGCCAAATATAAATTTTCCCTATCCTAAAAAGCGGATAGCATGTTAATAATAAAAGGATGAGTAAGCTGAGCCAGGATTTTACGTTCATTCATTACTGAATTAACACTTCTTTTTTATACTACTCTGGCTTTGCTCATTTCTTTTATAGCACATTCTACCTTTTTATGCTTGCTTTAAACTTACCATACTTTTCCAAAGCCTCCTCTACCTACTACTTATTTAAAAAGGAAACAATTTCTAGCTATCTCCTATGCAATTTCTTTTTCATCCTCAAAGGCAGTACCTTGATTGCAGTTTCCCATTTATTTTAGCAAATGGCATATAATAATAATGGAAGATACTTCAGAGTAATAAAACACGTTTAGTTTATTAGAATAGCCTTATAAGGAAACTCTTAAGTAATTTGACGAATACTTCCCTCCTATTGAGCCTTAATAACAACCGAAGTGCTGGCATATTTCCTATTATCGTCCATACTTCAATACTAATACTGAATTGGTCCTAGGTAGGCTAATAAAATCCTTAGCACCATTTACCCCTAATAGATTTCTAGAAGGAGGTGCTGATCTATACGGCCCGATATGAATAGGTCTAACCATTTTATTTACGACTAACTTAGTAAAAAGTATATTAGGAGACTCTATAAGAGGTGAATTAATTGACCTTTCTTCCTCCTCGTTCCTATTTTTCCTTATATACTCAGACATATTCCTAATATCATTAATCTTGCATTATTTAATAAAGAACTCAAGAAACTAATTTTCCTACTTAGAAATAACCTGCATATACGGCTATGCCATTTTCCCCTTAACCTTTACTCTCCTAATCTGCTGTATTCCTAACCCAACTATCAAATGAATATCCCTTTTTATAGGATGCTACTATCCCTTCCTTCTTCTATACAAAGAGTTAAGTGAAGATCTATTAGAATCTAATAAGAATCAAGGAGTTTTTATAGGAGTAGGCGCCATAATATTTTCAAAGGGATGGCTCTGGCTTTACATATCTGGCTGGTTTCTAGCTTAACAATCTACTTAATTCACGTCAAAAAATTAAAAAATAAATGGTCTTACAACTTATCTTAACGCTTCTTGCCTATGGTTAGGACATTCCATACTCGTCAGTCACTGGAACATGGCCTATTACTTGCAGAACTTCAAGCCCACAATAATCCCCAGTTTCACTATCTGGCTTTGTGCCTGGGCCTTCATCAGATAATAATCCTAAAAGGCTATTACTTGATTACAAGGAAGTTGATGTGAGACTAAATGTTGATACTTTAGAGCAATAATTAATTTTTACACCAAGAATCGCTGGAGAAGACTTCGGAGAAATGAGAGTTGTGGGAGAAAACATTTCCCAGTATTGGACTGCTACTCAACTTGTTCTGAGAATGCCGTTTGAGCATAGAATCCCAAATGATGACGTCCCTGTCGTCGAGTTTCAGCTATACCATAAAAACCTAAGTGGAGAGAATGGTATTCTATCTGTTCTGATGGAATTAGACGATGAAGATGAAAGTTATTTTGTATAATAAGTCAACGATGTACTAGAAGAGCCTTATGATGAGGACAATGAACTAGATTTATTAGATCTTATAAGAGGCTGGCTTGTTGTAAGGCAATTCTACGAATACTAAGGAACTACTACTCTTGCCCCGTGTGAGCCCGCTACTTGGTGGATATACGGTGAAAATTTGAATATAGAGGAGGACTAATTCGAAGAGTTAGAAGATCATTTCAGAACCTTGCTCAATGTAGTAAATAACAACAATTCTAGAAGATAATAAATCAAAGAGGAAGATAGTGTAATTAGCTACTATGAAAGTGATCATATAGACAGCGCCACTTATACCAGTTTCATCGCCGCACTTTTACTTGTAGGACTTTTCTGATAGGTTTTAAGCAGTTTTTTATAAAATGGAAGAAATTTAAATTGATGATTAGAACCAAAACATTAATTTAGACTCGTATTAGGCATAAGACGCCTAGATAAAACGAATTGATGATTATTTCCCTGAAGACGAGCAGTAAAGACAGGGTAAATGTTGGTAATTAGACTTCTACCGTCCATACTTTTAAACCAACTCCTCCTCGGTACTTTAAAGGCTTGTAAAGTCTCTTAACCCAATGTATAGTCCTCCTTTTATCGAGGGGGATTCAGAACTATACGGGCCTTTCTGACTTACATTGACTATAGTTTTCATAGCAAATGTGGTAAGAAGCTGGTTGAACAACAACATACAGGACTAATTATCAAATATCTCTGAATTAGCATTGCTCACTGGGATTTTATACCTCGTTGTGTTCTTAGTACCTTTACTGATTTCTTTCTTAATGAAATATAATGATCAGGTTGATTACACTAGTATAACATGTGTTTACGGATACTCTTTTACCCCCTTATTAATTGCACTTTTGATATGTTTTGTGCCTAGTAATGTATTGAAATGGATTGCATTGATGATCGGATGCTTTTACCCTTTAGTTTTAATATCGAGAGAGTTTGGAGGACATTTAACTGCAGCGTAGTCAACTGGAATCTCAGTTGCTGTTTTATTCGCTATTATCTTCACGCACGGAATTATATGGATTTACCTAGCAGCCTACTTTTTACCTTAATAAATACTAATTATTAGACTTTATATAAACACTTCCCATTCTTCTTAGCTTTTTCAGTTGTTCTCGCTACCGTAGATACTAAGCTCGCATTGAGTGGTGTTGATGAGTTAGCTCATTTAATCTTTCCTTGTTTACTCGTATTGACTTATTCTATGTGGAGATTACTAAAGTTAGAATATTTTAATGAGTTTCTTTCTTCATTAGGTTTTGGAAAGAGTAGGTTAAGGGATTTTTAATGCGGATTATTGGAAGTGTTGGACTACGAATTTCTTTTAGAAGGTTAAACCGTTGTTTTATTGTTTTTTTTTGCATTTTAATTAGGTTATTAGTCTAAGAGTTGAAACATATTTATGTCTATTTTACCTCTTTTGCTTGATAATCTGCCTAGATAGGATTTATCACTGTTCTGTTTTATTATTTCTATTATATCACCATTCTCGTATGATAATCAGCTGGTGTCTGAATATTGCATTCCTCTGATTGCTGCTGCGTATTGTGTGTTGTATGTTTTTGTCTTGTTGATTTGATTGATTTTTCAGCTTTTTAAAGATTGTTTCTCATACTGAAAATCAATATTTAGTTTTTTATTAGTTTCATTTAGTAAATTCAATATTTGTCTTCTAGCTTTCTTTAGTTATTATTTTCTTTTAATAGTACTAGTATTTTGCTATATACTTGTTAATACTTATGCTATTTCCTTTATGTAGACTTTAGTTTATTCTAAATTTATGCAGCTTTATATTGATTACTCTTTCAGATCATCCCTATCTTTAATTAGTTTTAGATTATCCTATTTTTGTTTCTATATGTTAATATTAATTTAGTTCTATTATAATTTAAGCCTTTTAATTTCTAGCTAATATTCAATCTGTAATATGTCTTTTTCCTTTTTTAATTATTTAATAGATGACTCGTTAATACCTTCTTTCATCAATTTATCATCTTTACTTTACATATCTTTATTCATTGCTTGAATTTATCTAAATTATTTTTAGCAACAAGCTCTTCTTTATTTGAATTCACAACTCATACTTTTAACAGGAGTTCTGGGACTATTCTACCTCTTTTTACTTATTAACTTCATAGTCATTAATGGCCTAGAGAAAGTTCCTCTTCTTATAACTCTCCTATATTACATTTTATTAAATATCTAAATTAGCTAATAAACTACTTACTTTATTTGAATAAATAGCGACAGATGAACATCTATTGTCATTAAATGCAATTGCAATATCATCATCTTGAACATCAAACCCAATTAATTCTCCATAAAACTTCAATTCGTCAATTACTTTAAGTTCAATTGCATTTACCTGCTGAATACTGCTGGATTGTTATCCTATGTAAATAAATTTACCATCACTACTATAATCTAGTTTATATATAGCATCTTAGAGTTAAAAGCATTCTATATACGGGATTTTATTGTCACAGGATTTCCGTATATCCCATACATAACACTGGCTATCTTCCCCAGCAGAAGCTAACTAATACTATTTTAAAGGGTTTCAGGCAATTGAGAAAGTGTATCTATTATGTCCTTATAACACATGCTGAGTATTTTTAGTTCTAGTGTCAAAAATGGGAACATGTACTGCATCTAACGCAGCTGCCATCAAAGATTTCTCAGTATTAAGTTTTACCATATTCACATTTTCATTTATAGTCAACTCAAAAATAGGTTTCTCTGGCATATCTAAACTTGTAACTGCCATGAACCCTCCGTTATTAGCTTAAAGACATGACATTTGATTTTCCCATTCTAATAGCTCTACATAATTAGTTTAGCCGCATTATGTTGTATTGGTTTAAAAGATTTACTATCCATCATGATTAGATACACTTATAGATCCAGAAGTTGCTCCAAATACTACAAACTATTCATTAGCATGAAATGATAATGCAAAAGACATAAAATCATTGACTTCACCTTTTGATACTTTATAGCTTTTGTTAGTTAGTAGATTTCTAAATTTAACCTAGTTTCTATTTTGAGAGTAAACTATACTGCTTTGGTTTAGGTAATACATCTTGTAACGGAGCTATGAGTGCCAGTAACACACTTTTTAGTTTTAGAAATATCATTTAAGCATAAAGTTAGATTTTTCAGGTTGCTACAAAGTGCATAGGAGATCATCATCCTTTTAATTTAATGTATAATGTGAATATTTATTGTTGTCTATGCCTTGATCTGATTAAAAACTATCCATTTTATTTTTGTAATTATTCCTTTTTAGTGTAATTATAATAAAAATAGGAAAATGTTGGATTAAAGTAATAAAACAGTTGAAAATAGCAATAAACTAGATGGTAAAGTACTTATTGATTTAAATTTTATCTAACTTTGAAACAGTTAGGTGTTAAGGAAGATTTCCTATATCTTCTTAGTCTTTTTCTTATATCCTGAGCTAAAGTAATCAGTTCTTAATCTCCTTTTATAGTAATTGGCCTGCTAGATACTCTTTCAATTTTAAAAGGTTTCATTAAATTTACAACCTTTTAAGTTCTTTTAGTTCTAGTCCGTATTAATCTATCAAATTTTAGGTCTTTAAAGCTATTTTTGCACTAGCATTGATATCTTCTGCATTTTATGCAAATATTACCAATCTTTTTATAAGACTCAAATTATAATGTAAGATGCTTAATCTATTCCTAACTTGCAAATCGCTAAATTTTACTACTTTTAATATTTCTTTCCATATTATAATAAGGTGTGTAATTATATTTAGTAAAATTGGATAGAAATAGAGTATGTAAGATTATGCAATTTGCATGAGCTTAATTTTAGATCTACAAAAGATGTTAGGAGATTTTTTAACTTTTTAATTATTAAATTAAACTAAAAATATATTATTATTATTAATTATATTACCTAATATAGTTGTTTTATTTTAAGTATTAGGATAATTGTTTCAAATACCTTTATCTAAATTCAAGAATTAAAATAAAGTTTTAACTATTTCAAAATTAATATTATTTTAGACTTGATTTAGTCAAACAAACATAAAAATTATAATTACGATATTTAATGAAGATATTTGGAAATAATTAAAAAGCAAATGTTAAAAGCTCAATTATTTGTAATATATAGTTACATTAATGCTAATTTTCCTTATAAATTAATTAATTTCAGTTATCTACTCTTATATACTTAATTTTGCAATTATGTTATTACAGATAAAATTTAAGCATAATTTAAATAAGAGAATTCCAAATATTAATTTTAAAAATTAAATTATATAATCATTAAATGAAACTATAGCAAAATAAGCATAGGAAACTAATAATTATATTTATAATCTAATAATAGCAGTGCTATCTTAAATGTATCTATGATTCATTAACTATAAGTATACCCCTAAAAATATCAGTTTCCATATAAAAGAAAGAGTTATAATCACACATAGCTTTCTTTAAATTTACAAACAACTTAAAACATTTAGATAAGAAACATACTAATTAGTTTAATCAATTTTATATTCAACGCTCTCTTCGTCAGAATATCCATCAGTTAATCCATATTCTTCATCACTATAATATGAATTATAAGAAGTAACAAATCCTGGGTGCTCTGCACTTGAAATTGTATTACATCAGCTGTGAATCTTTTTATTCCTAACGTAATTATTCCAAGTATGCAATATTATTTTAGCCTAAAGCATAGTAGTGAAAATATTGCTGTAAAAGTCCCTGTTCTGCACTCTTTATTTAATAGTTTTCTTAAGTTTCAACCTCAACAATTTCAACTTCTACTATGTTTACTACTCCTCATTCATTATAATAAAAAGTCGCTACTTGTTTAATATTTAATCTCTTTTAAAATACCTCAATTTCAGCACAGCGAATAAGAAATCATTGTAGAATATATATCCTTCAGAACTAACTTTAAAATCCATTAGATTCAGCATCTTTATAGCTTCTGAAAGCCCATCAGTATCATATAACCCAACAAACTCTCCAAAATCTAGCATAAGTCTTACTACATCTCTGCTTTCAATTTTCTAGCCACCATACTACTTCGCATATTTCTCCCATTGTATTTTAAACTTCCCAGCATCTTATTTAAAAATATTTCTTACATTATTAGGATTAATTTAAAAGTCTTCAAATTATTATATAATTACCATAATAAACAAATTCATCATAATAAAGCAAGTAATTGTAACAAAGCTAGCAAAGTATAGTGTTGAAATCAATGATCCATTATGGTCCGAGCAATCATACATAATTAAATGCCAATCCTCCCCAGTAGATATGCGGAATAATGTAAGCATGGAGTACCCGAAATTCTAAAAATTAGTTTTTTCATCAATCACTCTTGGACCTATAACCTCATTAAAGATAAATGACCCTAAAATAGCATAGATGAAAAATATAAGTAGTAATAAAGATAAAACGTTTATTACAGCTGGCAGAGAATATACTAAAGTTTGTAATTGGTTCTAAATTCCTCGTAAAGATTTCACAAGCCTAAATAGCCTAGTAACTCTTAGCACTTTGATTGCCCTAGCCAACTAAGGCCCTAATTTCACAAATTTTATAGAGTCTCCTGAAAATAACTCCAGAGTTAAGTCTAGAATAGATGTAACTACTACTATAAAATCAAACCGATTTCATGATTGCTTAAAATACTCTTTTACTCCAAGTCCTGTAATCTTGATAAAGCATTCTATTATAAAGATTGTTGTAAATACTAGGTTTATTATCTCCAGAGCATAGATATACTCATAGGGCGCTTCATCATATATGATAGCCATTTAAATTGTGTTCATAAAAATGCAAATTAGTATAAACACTTCAAATCATTTACTTATGGCAGTTTTATAGCACATTAATAGTAACCTATTAGATGGAATATAGATCTATCTTATCTCCGGCTTTGATTTTACAACTAATTCCTGCATTTCAACCCATAAATACTACTCAGGAGGTAAAATCAGAGCAGCTAGGGAGCTTTCATCCTTTTTTGCATCATTAAAACTATCAAAAATGACACCAATAAACAAATTTAGGAAGAAAAAGGAGCCTATGAGTATAAATACTACAAAAAAGTACCCGTTATATGGATTATTTCCCTTTACAGGGCCTTTTTCCTCATCTGTGCCATCAATAGCCTAGTACATTATATCAGGCCAGCCTTCCAATGAGCTTATAATAAAAAGTGTCATATATGCTTAGAGGACGTTATCAAAATTAGAATCAGCATTTCTTCATTCATACCCATACAACTCGCAATCATCCTTTGTATCTAATTCCGGAAACTCACATGAGTAAAACTTGCCCTGGAATAAGGAAACTCCTACTATAGCAAAAATTAACCAAACTATCAGCAAAACTATGACTACATTTAAAATAGCCACAATGCTTTCCAGGAGAGCTTTCACTACTATTCGCATTGATTGATTATGGCTAATAAATCTTAAGGGTCTCAGGGTTCTTAAAAGACGTAGAACCTTGATTACTGGTATATTTACATCAGTGAATACAAGCTCAATTAGAGAAAATATGACTATTAAGAAATCTAATTAATTCCAAGAATCACGTAAATATGTGCCTTTTTCAAGCACTAAGCCAATTGAGACTGTTTTTATGATCATTTCTAGAGTAAATGCAGCTGTGAAAAAATAGTCCAAGAATAAGGAAAGTTTTACTTCTATAGAGTCTTTGTCTGAATTGATTATATAGGTGTCCATTACTAATTTAATTGTACTCAAAATTATAAGAAATAAAATTACTCTTTCAAATCACTTATTGATGTAAATCTTATTCAACAATACTCTAATTGGATTATTTCTAGAAAATATTAGAAAACTGTACTTACATTAAGCATCCAACTCAACTGTTTAAGTTTACCCAGCCAGTGATTCTCTTCTTTCGTAGAATAATTACTGTAAAGATTATTCAAAAAGGGAAGACTCTGAATTACGGCTTGCTTATACATTTTTACTTTCAACTGGCTAAACTTGTAATAAACTATTTCTCTTCTTTTTCAACAAATTTCCATTATTATTTTCATTATCCTGTTCATCATTATCATCCTCAGTGAATGAATCTAGTAGAATAGCTAAAAACAGATTCAAAATTACGATATTTCCTACAAAAATCCAAGCTATAAAATAAAGGGCTGATGCACTGCCTGCTTCTGATCTCATTCCATCAAATAATACAAGTTATCAGTTTTCTACAGAAAGTAATTAAAAAACTGTTAAAAATGCCAGATTGAAATTATCAAAATTATGCCTTGGAGTTCCTTCTGGAAAATCAAATTTACCTCCGAATATGTTTATGCCTAAGAGGGCAAAAACTGTTATAAATAGAAGTAAAAGTACAGCTAAGTAAATAAAGTTGTATAGGGATCTACTGATTACTTGTATTATAAAGCTCATAGATTATAAGTATCTAAATAATCTGGCAACTCTTAGAACCCTAAAGATTCTAATTGCTCGTAAGGCTGAAATTCCTGAGTTTTAATCGCTAAGAAATATTAATTCTATTATACTGAAAACTACTACTAAAAAGTCAAGATAATTCATTTGATCTTAGAAATACTGTTTTGGGCCTAATCCAAATAATTTGGTTCCTAATTCAATAGAAAAAACTATGGTAAAGGAAAAATTTAAGGTGTCTAATCATTCTTTAAACTCTTCTGACATACCGTAGTAGTAAAGAGATAATACAACAGTGTTTAGTAGAACTATAAGACTCATGAGTATATTAAATCAGTAATTATTTGAAATTAGATGTAAGGGATACAGCACTTTTTAAATATCTCCTTTTATTCCAGAATGCCATAAATAATAATTCATTTCTGCATATTTTTACTTGGCTTTTTAATGATTATATTCTATTAATTCTAAGTCTTATCCAGATCAGTACAAATTATACAATTCAGTCTAATTTTACGGAGTCTCTCTTTACATTTTTGGCAGAATCATGTAAAAGCTGTCTTAATGGGTATATCTTTAACATAATTTATCAAAATGCTTAATCATTTCTAGAGTATTACTAAATTCTATGCTATGATTACTAAGCTACTGATCTTCAATATCACTATAACTTAAATCTACATCATTAAATGGATTAATTTAAACATGCAACAACCCAATTTTATCTTTATCTATCAATTTGTGTTTTAATTAATCATCTAGCATAAAAATCAACTGTAACCTTTTAGCAATATGGTATCCATTAATATCATCACACTTATACAGTTTAATTCCTTTGAATCATCCTAGAATAATTTTATCTATAAGTTGTT
This sequence comes from Condylostoma magnum, assembly GCA_920105805.1. Lineage (NCBI taxonomy): Eukaryota > Ciliophora > Heterotrichea > Heterotrichida > Condylostomatidae > Condylostoma > Condylostoma magnum. The sequence goes on from CAKKTI010000020.1 coordinate 64,764, forward strand.
TTAACTTCATATCAAAATTACTAATAATTCTCTTTCTATCAACCCAGCTTTAGCCTTTATAATAATCTAATTACCCCAATTAATAAGTTTTCATTCTTTTTATAATATTTTTACTTAACTTTTACTGTAATTAATTAGAAAAGGCTAAGCTTTACGTTTAATCTTTAGTAACATTTTCCTAGTTATCATTAAATCCTTCAGTATAAGAATTGTCTGAGTTTTCTATGGACTCAATAGACAAACTATCACTTGCCTCAGTAATTTCTATATGTTGCTACTATTTTGCTTCAACTTGATTAAGTCTTTTCTGCCTATACTCATCCATTACCTAAGTAAAAGTGAATTTGATAACGGCCAAAGTCATGTTCAATAAGAAAAATGCTCCAATAAAAATAAGTACAATAAAATAAATTACAGCAATAGGTGAAAAAATAGACATAACGCTTATCATTATAGAGCTCCATCCTTCTAAAGTGACGCATTAAAACACGTTTAGCAATCCGTAAAGAAAATTGTCAAAATTTCTAGCTCCATGGCTAGGATTGTCTAGTGTTTTAGCACATTCAAAGCCAATAGGACAATCGTCATATCCGCATAGCTAATCAGTAATAACTCCAGTATCAATTTCCAGGCATCTATTTTTAAACAATCCCATCCACAGCTAAAGCCCGGCTATAGCAAAAATCATGAAAAAGAACAAAAGTAAGGCTACGGTACTTCCTAGCATATTCAGAGAGTTCATTAAGGCTAGGAAGAGAATCTTCAGTCCTTGAATTGATGATATTGATCTCAAAGGCCTTAGGACTCTTAAAGTTCTGAGAGCTGATAAGTTCACTCCGTCCTAAATCAAATAAGTGATTCAACCTGTAAGAACTATAATAAAATCTAGTATGTTTCAATTATCTCTTAAGTATGAATGCTTGCTAACAACGAATCCCATGGCAAAGATCTTCAAGCAAGCTTCAGCTGTGTATATAAACAAGAAAATATCATCAAGAATTTGCAGGCTTGAGTTGCTTGATGATGGATCTTCAATTGCTAGAATTAAAGTATTTAATAAAATTACTAAAATTATAACTACTTCAAATAAAGTAGAGTTTGTAATTAACTAGCAAAACTCACTAATTGCACTGTATATAACTTACTATTTTACTCTAAGCATTGAAATTATCAGTTAATTTACAACTGTCTAGGAGTATCTTTCTAGATTTTCATACCTGGTAAATTCTCTTATCATGATCTAGTTTTTAACAGCCTCAGTATTTGTACTAATCTGCTCTTAAAATCTCTTGAAGGAACGCTGATCATGAATAAAACTGATTTCCCGTCTAGCGTGCTTTACAAAATGAAGCTCCTAATCAAACTTGAGTTTATTAAATTTAATTGGCTTTTAGAACAGGCTAATCTTCTTACAGTGAGCTTTTAACTCAATTCTTAGTTTCTAGGTAGTTAAAACAGTGCTTATACGTCTTTACAATAGATTATTAGGAGCAGAGGTGATCAATCTGTTTCTACTTCTAGGTACTCTACCAAAACTTTAATTAGTTACAGGATTAATCTAAAAGGATGAAAAAGACACATCCCTAAAATGTGCAGCTTTAAAAGGACTTACTGGAGAGCTACAGGAACTAAACTAGTACTATTCAAAAACATTGTCTAATTCCATAACAACATCCTCTGACTCGCTTTATGATACAATTTCACTCATATTTGCTATAAAAAACAGATAAATATACAAATTATACCCTAACTATATAACAAACTCATTCTATTAACATATACAAAAACTGAGCCATGATTAATAACTATTATAAATCAAAAATGGACGGAAGATCAGTTTCTAGAAGAACCATTGAAACATTAAAGAAGGAAGTTAACTTCTTAATGGATTTCAGCCAAGTGCAACCTGGACTTGGAATCATTCAAATCGGAAACAGTAGTCCTAGCAACATTTACTATCAGTCTTGCAGAGCTCTTAGTATTCAAATAGAGAAAATCTAGTTTCAAGAGTCTGTGTCAGAGGCTCAAGTAATTGAGGCTATTTATGATTTTAACAACAATGAAAAAATACACGGAATAATGGTCATGCAGCCCTTGCCGGACCATATATCCTCAGATATTTTTGAACATATCAATCCCAGCAAAGACGTGGAAGGCCTACATCCAACTAATCTTGGATACTTAGCACTAGGAAAAAGTGCAAATGTACCATGCACGGCAGAGGCATGCATATAAATACTCAACTTTTACAGAGTTCCCTTAGAGGGCAAAAACATTGCAGTCATTGGCAGGAGTAAAATTATTGGGCTGCCTTTATAACATCTTCTTTTGAGGTAACATGCCACCGTTACTATCTGTCACTCAAAAACTAGGAATTTAAAGCACTTCACGGAAAATGCTGACATTGTTATCGTCGCAGTTGGAAGACCAAAGTTCTTAAAGAAGGACTACATAAGGCGAAACACTGTTGTGATTGATGTCGGGACAAACTATACTGACGGAAAATTAGTAGGAGATGTTGATTTTGATAGTTGTAAACAAGTGACCAATGCTATTACCCCTGTTCCTGGGGGAGTAGGACCAGTCACTATTTCGGTACTCTTGAGCAACTTAGTTAAGTGTTGGATTAAACAATCTCAAGAGCAGAAGTAATAGGTTAATAAAGATGTTTAAAAAATGGATTGTTAATAGTAACATACAGACCATTTCTAGTCAATTAATTAATCTATCATAAAGCTGGTATAGTCTTAAATAAAGTGATTCTCCCTCTAATATTGTATTAATTTCTACGACCTTCTAGCATTGATTTATCTCGTCTATTGCTCTTTGCCTATCAATACCAATAACACCACATTTCTAAAGCATATTCTTCTCTAACTATGATTTTTTTAATCGGTGTGTAATATCTTCAATTTACTTTAACTTTTCCTAACAAATTCCCTCGTATCTCTCAGGACATTAATTGTACATTGTATACAAAGAAATTAAGTCATTTTTCAAGCTTTACAGTCTTCCATTCTCTCTAAACTACTTAACTGACCCTCCTACCAGTTTATTCCTTTGCTTATTAACATGATCTTAATAAACTTTTGCCTTGACTTAATTCTCTTCCATAAAATATGTTATAAGAAGACCTGATATAAATTTTTGATGTTTAAAATAATTGAGATAAGCTTTAATTTCACAGCATACTTACCTTAACTAGCTAAATCCAACTGGTTACACTTCATATAGATTTAGACTAAAAGAAAATAAACCCGATAATGATACCAACTACTGTATATTTTTAAGCGAATAGCCCAAGTAAGCTTTTCTTAAAATAGCCTTAAGCGTAAAATGCCAAAGTAATCGATTTAAATGGAAGTTAGGTTGCACTTGGAGACTATGCTCTAAATTTGTTAGTTTAGTACATTGGTGCTTAAGAAAAATTGGACTAATATAAAGTAATATCAATCTAAAGCATAAATTCACTGACTTTTTTACTGTTTGAGCAAGCCCAATATCATATAGACTGGTACAATGCATTCAACGAGCTACTACAACTAATGCTTCAATACTAAACTAGGAAAACTTAATCATCCCTGGGAAGAATTATCGATATACATGAAATAGATCCAAAATAAGGACAGGCTTTCAGACATTTTAAAGTAGCTTGTATAAGGAACTAGTCTCCTATTGAAGAATGGGCAACTTTTGATACTCTATAACCGGATTTAGGATTATCAGTACAAGAAATTCTAGCAGCAATGGAAGACCAGCTTGATATTGCTAACTGTGAAATTCTTAATATGTTTTTATTGGATAGAGTAGCAGAGGAGTAGGACTGACGCATGTAAAATTATTTCAAAGATTATGATATACCAGATTGCAATGAAGAGAATATTTCTAAGTTTATGGATCTAAATGAAGAAAATCTCTATAATAATCTGAATTTATAGCTTTATGACTATGATTAAGCCACTATACTAGGAGAAATGATTGACTGTTTTAAATTGATTTATCTATAAAAGCTATAAATTGTTACAGAAACTGTTGTACTTAGTAAATAACAAGACAGCTTTGAAGATGAGGCTAGTTTTAAAGGTGTATTTGATTAGAATCAAAGTGATTTTTATGAATAAAGTGAATTTAACATTGAGTAAGATTATCTAGATAATAAGTATTTCAGTAGAGTATCAAGTCCTGCAGGATTAGAATAAGTTTTACCATAAAACCCGATTGACTTTAATATGTTTATTGAATAAGAAAACAAACCTATACTTCCTGAACTCACTTATCAATAGGAAGAAGACAACTAAACTCCTTATGAAGTTGAGGAAGCTCAAAGTGAAGAATTCTTCCCTCAAATGAGTTTTTCATAGTATAGTATAGACTCATAGTAGTATACTTATTTAGCCCCAAAGCCTAAAAAGGAAGAGAACTAATAAAAGATTTACCTTCGTCCCATACAAGACGACATTTACAATCTTTATTTAGACACAATAGATGAGGAATCCTAGGAATTAGACAATTCTTTATACTTCAGACAGTCAAATCCAATTAAATTCTATGACAGTAACCATGATTTTGAACCTTAAATCCCATAAATTGAAGTCATTCCAAGTTTTGATGAAAGCATGATAGATGAAAAGTCAATACAAAGTGAAAAGAAAGAAAACTAACTGTAATACGTCAAACGCTAGAAAAGCCGTTACAGAAGACGAAAAATTAAGATAGGAATCCTTCCCCCTGATACAGAAACAGGATGGATGCGTGAGACTTGCAATTGCTTGATATTTTAAACATTTAGTAGTAAATTACTATAAAAATATAGTCCTTCTAATGTTTGGTCCCTGGCTAGCAAACTTCTTCTCTCAATCATCAACAAGCATTCTTTAGCAATGATCAAGTTTATATTAAGTTCACTAGCAATCATTCTGTCATTCACTGGTTATTTTTACTCTACTATACTTAGTATTTGCTCTTCTAAATGCTCCTGACTTAGTCTCTCCAGTTTCAATGCAAGTAATCCATCTTCTAGCTCTATATATCTTACGCCCATTCCTTACAAAAATTAACAGCAATCTTTTAAATCCTTCGGACTCACAGGATCTGATCCCCTTGCTCTGTTATAAAGACAAAACGCATCGAATAAAGGTAAAATTCCTCCTACCATTTCTAAGTGCTGAATTATAAAATCATTCAGTTCTCTTGCCAATTACTACAAAAAGTTTTTACCAGCTGATTATTTAGTCACTCCGCTAGTCGTTCCTAAACTTTACAGTAAATTTCATACCTCTGCTAACTCGCCGTCTTTTGATTCATTTGATCTTTGCAATTTCTCAGCTATTTGTACCAAATCTCTAGTTTTCTACTTCAATGAGTCAAGATCTCTAAAGGCTGAGTCTATTGTTTGTTTTTAGTAAGTAGTTGAAGATTTTATGGACTGTTTTATGCCTGCTAGTCCATAACCTTGGATCCTATTCGGCTAATGGGAGACTTGACTTACTATTCAAGCTTTGTTCTGTATTGATTAGTTGAGTTGATTATAAAATTAATCTCTATTGCCTTGGTTGAATTTTAATTCGATTACTTAAGGAATTCCTGGTTATTCAGTGAAAAGCTTTATTCTAGGAGTTCTAAAAATACCACTTTTTGGTTAAGTTTCGTATAAGCTTTATAATAGAATTTAGATGTTTAAAGATCCTGTGAAAATGAGTCGCATATTAGTTAAATATATGTATGAGTCTTACATTATCTCTTTTGTTTTGCCACTAACTCCAATACCCCCTTACTCCAGTATGACTACTTCTCTTTCCATAAGAACTGGCCTTCCACTTTAGGTGAATTCCATTTATTATATGTTAACATTGGTAGATAATTATAATGGGAAGTATTAGTTACCTATGTATTCCAGAAGATATTTCATTAAAATGTTAATCTAACTAATAAGTAGTAAATATGAAACTCAACTGTTTAGCGAGCTTTTTAACTCGGTCATTATCTTGTTAAGCTGATTGGAAATTTAAAATTTAAGCTCCACAATTATCTACAACAAATTATACAAAATACTCAGGTAAAGTCTCAAGTTAAACTATGACAATATGAATATCTTTTTAGTAAATTTGTTTTAAGTCTTACAACGTGACCTAGCAGATAGGGTCATCTATATTATCAACAAATACTACCATTATTTTGAGTGAATCATTTTGCTTAAACATTCTCATTCCCCGAATCAAAGTATCAAATAAATGATTTCTTACCTCTAGTTGCGAATAATTTGATGAAAAAAACTACTTAGCATCTTAAACTGGTAAATCCCTCAGAATAATATCAAGTTAATCATAATGATAAGAGTAAGAACTGATCATTCCTAGTCCGCAATTATACCCTACAATATTCTCTTAAATGTACTTAATTATATCGTTATTAATTTGCTGAGGATTAAAGAACGGATAATGAAAAGCAAATAGAATATCTGGATTATTTGACGAGTACTTGCTATGCAAAAGATTTAAAAGAGGAGTCTTATTTATTAGACCATATGTTTCGAATATTTTATATATTTCATTAATAGCAAGTTATCTTACAGTGTTGTTATAAAAAGTTCCTACTTCCTACATAAAAATTACAATTGCAGAGGTAAAAGCAACACATGACTCAACAAGTTTTCGCTGATCTAGGAAAATTAGCCCTCTTGTAAATAACAATAACTAATTGAGCAAAGGTCTTTCCTACTGAATTAAGCCTAATTAAAACATTTGTCCCTTATATTTTTCATTTTCTTGTACATTTATACCAAGCCTTTTTATTCTAACAGTATCAATATCACATTTTTTATAGCTTTTTAGTTCTTTTACTAAATTTTAATCGATATCGAGTAAATCTAAAGCTTATTGATACCATTAAAGACCGTAGAATATAAAGGCTATATCTAGAATAAGCTTGATTACCCTTACAAACTAAGTTCTTGTTCTAACATAAAAATTTAAAGCAGCTATTAAACTATCTTTTGCACTTATAAAGTAATGATGATAATCCCATTTAGGTTAGTCAGGAGCTAAAGTATAAAAGAATTCTAAATATCCTGCTGAAAGCTGTTAAGATTGTTCAGCAATAGTTAATTATAAGAAATACTCCTCTATTTACCATCCATCTATAGGGTCTCTACTTATATCAGCTTTAATTTATTCTAGTTATTTCTAATTAAAATTTTTACAGATTTACTTTATATCTTAAATCTTATTGTATACTTTTTAGGTTTCTTTAACCGTTTTCTCGAATATTTTAAAGGATTTGTCGTAATCTTTATTTTGTAAATATGCCATTCCAATAAGGTTATTAATTAACAACATTCCTCGGTAATTTTTAAGCTCTTTGTACATTTCTAGCACTATTTCTAGATTTTACTTCCTTTTTTCAATATTCGGATTTAAAAGAAAGTTTGGGTTTATTTACAGCTCTAGAATAGTATAGTATTTCATACTCATTTATATTTAAGTAGCTTCCTAATAGCAATTAGTATTCAATGGGTCAATAGAGTTCCTAGAGGTTAGAAATTTAGTAAATGTTTACAATGGTCTTTTCAGATGACTCGAATAATAACTAAATAACAGTTGAAATATAACTACTACACCTACCATATGAACTGTAATTATCAGTGTTGAGATGGAAATAGTTGTAATTGCCTCGTCTTTGTATGAATTCCACTACTCCTTAAAATAATTAACATCAAAAATAGCTCCACATACTAAATTTTACTCACTAATAATACCATCTGATTGAAATATAGCTACAGGATACGTTGCAATTCAATAAACTTTATTGTTCTCTATTATTTCTATAAACTAGTGTTTTGAAAGATCGTAGGATAAGAAGATGTCCGCAAGTTTTTCTGCTAGGATAGGATCGTCTGGGAATATAATCTGATCCAGAGTAACGTCATCTTCTAGCTGGCCTACGGCTATATTGTCTACTGCTAAAATGTTCTACCCTGAAATGTGAGATAAGAAAAACCGATACCCATCAATATTTTTCATTAAAGAATTGATAGATCTAGAGTTCATGGTATAATACAAGGCCCCATAACTATCAATCTTTAAAATGATCCCATAATTAAAGCCGTCTCTTGCAAATAGAATTTCATTAGCCCAAGTATCCCCTTATTTCATCAATTTGTAATAAAATCCTTCACATGTAGGATCAAAAATCTAGGGATTAATTTTACACTAACTTTAAGTATTAATTAAAGAGCTGTCTTAACTAAGCTACTATATAGGAGTTCCGTATATCAATCTTTCTTCCTCAATAATAATTCCAATTTAGTATATATAATTGCTACTAGCTTCAGAATAGATTTTTATAAGGGGATCAATTCCTCTGAGTACATCATATTTAGATTCTGTGACATCAAGCCTCGCTTCTATACTAGTGCCAAATGCATATCCAGAGTACGAATAATTAGGAATCGTCAAACTTCCTGTTTCATAAAAACTCAAATTATTAGTGTTATCCTCTTTAGTAATATCTATCTCTCCTTATCTAATCATATTTACCAATTTCCTTAGAGAGAACAGCATTTAAGATGGATATACAAGTTAGGATTATATGCTATATGATCTTAACATAGCAATTGTTTTCAGCTTATCCTTTTATTCGTTTTCGAACTAATCATACTGTTCTTATGCCCAATTCCAATACTAGAAGTATATATAAATGGTTGAGACTATACAAATCAGAACTATGAGGATAGAGGCTGGATGAGTTATACGATAGGCTATCAGATTTGATAGTTTTCTAAATTCTGCCATTTAATATTTCTTTATTAATCTACCATTCTCCCATTTACCTTTACGGTCCAAACCGTCTATTATCAGCTTTCCCTTGCCATGCTATTTCCCTTTTCTTCATAACCCTTCAAAACGAGCACCACTAGGCCAGCTGAAAATCCCAAATCCTTCCTTTTTGTTGTTTTTGTATAATCCTTAGTATGTTCTGCCGTCAGTTCATTCAAAGCTGCCTTTTCCGTGCATTTGGCCGTTGAGTCATTGTCCCTGGTACTTATCTCCGTTATTTCAAATGTATTAGCCATCTCCGTTGAATAAATCGTTTTGGAAGTATCCGTGGTACTCACCTTGTTAAGGGCTAATTAGAACTCCATAACCACATTTTATACCGTTAATATATTCTCCTTTATACAATGAGCCATCGCTAAATGACTGAACTCCTTTTCCGTTGTATTAATCTTCAAATCATTCTCCTTTGTAATATGTTCCATCAGAATATAAGAAAATTCCTTGTCCTGATGCTTTCCCATCCTCTCAATTTCCTTAATATAAACTTCCATCTGGATTAACAAAGCGCCCTACTCCATTCTAAAAGTCATTCTGCATAATACCTTCAAAATAAGCACCATTAGGGAAGATTTACCAGCAGTATCCATGTCTTAAGTAGTCATTGAAAGTAAAAGATCCTTTAAAATTACTAAAGTCCTACAATTTGCAAAGACCTGGATTAAAAGTTTGTTTCTACTCAATTTAGTTGTAATCAATAGTTAGTCGTTTTAGCCTTTTTAACTTATTTTTTACCCTTTTAGGAATCTCAATATCTTTAGTTCTAATAAGTTTATATGGAAAATTTTGCAATTATTTAAAAACTGTAAATTGTTTTCGCACTAACAATCCCTTAAATAGAGATTGTACTTAAGTTAGATTTTCATCATATTAAAGACTAAATACAGCTTCGTAGGGATCATTAAACTGATTTTACTGCACTTATATTATATCCTTATTCTTAAGGATACTATCTGTATTACTCTCCATTTGTTATTGGCCATTACAACAACTAGCATTGCCCATCTTGCTTTTAGTATTACTGTAAAATGGGCAGAGTATTAAAGTATTTAATTGATATAATTACTAGGTGTATATTGATATTCTTATCAAGTTAAATTTTAGGATACCAAAACCAATAAACTTTTCCATAGTAGCATAAACAATACTATAATAAATTTAAACTAAGCTATTGATCACAATTACTGCTTTAGAGGTAGTTACTGTATATTATCTCTGTTTTATAATTATATATAATTTATTAATTAATAAGCCAGTAATTGATCCCTTAATAATAAATCTAAAATAAAACATGGCAGTTGAGGCATAACCTGATGCTCTTTTCAAAATAATAATCATAGGTGACTCTGGAGTAGGAAAATCATGTTTCCTAATTCAATTCACTGAAAACGACTTTAAAGAAGATCACAACATTACAATTGGAGTAGAATACGGTGCAAAGATGGTAAGAGCAAATGGCAAAAACATAAAGCTACAAATTTGGGACACAGCAGGGTAAGAAAGCTTCAGAGCCATTACGAGAACTTTCTACCGCAATGCCAACGGAGTAATCTTAATGTACGACATAACTCGTTAAGAGAGTTTTGATAATTTAGACGATTGACTTCGAGAGGTCTTATAAAACTAGGATCCCGATGTATGTATTTATTTAGTAGGCAACGTTTTAGATTTAGCAAATGAGGAGAGAGAAGTAACTTATGAAATGGGACAAAAATTTGCATAGGATAACAACTTATCTGGATTTATTGAAGCATCAGCAAAAACTGCAGAAAATGTGGATGAAGTCTTTGTAAGAATAGCATAGATTTTATATGAAAAAGTAAAGTAAAAGGAGTCGGAAGAGGTTACTTAAACTGGAGGAAAACAATTAAGGCCTTTAAATCCTGTAAAATCTAAGAAGAAGTGCTGTTAGTTAGATAATTCTATTTATTAAAGAAACAAACTCGTCAATATAGATTGTACTTGTTTCTTTTAGGTATTGGCTTAGCTTCATTGAATAAATAGTGTCAAGATTAAAAGGTTGCTATATGGAGGATAATGTTGCATAAGTTTATTCAGGCTCTTTTAACTCATCAAATATAATTTGTAATGTTTCGTCTACTAGAATATTGTCTCAATCTATGCTCATTATAAAATAATTGAAATAGGTAAACGGCAATTAACTTAGTGTTGCAATATTTATATTGTGTACGCTTTTGAAAATATCTTTAAAACTTTCAATATCTGGCATTTCACTTAATATTGCCTTATAATCATTAAATACTTGTTACTTTTGATCTATCAGATATCTTGAAAAATATGTAATGACTAATTATCTAAGAGGATTATAAAATAAGAAATCTCATACATTGGATTTTCCGCTTGACTCATACTACAATTCCTTTGCATTTATCCAACGATGTTATAAGACTTTTTAGATTGTAGGTCTTTAAATAGAATCTCTAGTAAGTAAACAGGCTATAAAGTCCTTACAATTATAAGAAACATTTGACTGTATTTCTAAGGCATAATGATCTTATTATAAAGTCTACCTTGCAGTTAACTCACCTCCATACGGACTTGATCCTTCAATTAACTCCGATAAGATAATTCCTAAGCTCCATACATCAAATTTAAGCGACCAAATCTAAAACAATACCTCAGGAGGCGAGTACTTTAAATTGATATTATGAGATGATTACTAAAACATAGATTCTGCTGTATTAATAGTCCAAATATCACATATCTTAACTACTAACTTATCACCTAGAAACTAAACTGCAATACAGTCAGGTTTAAGACTAAAATGCCCTATTTTATTTCTATGAAGCTCATTCAGGGCAAGCACTAATTAGTAGGTGATATCGCATACTTCCTACTCTGTAAGTGCAAACTAGTCATCAATTAGGCTTTAGAGACTTCTACCTTCAAACTTTTCCATTACAATAGAGTAATAATCACCATGCTCTATTAATTCGATAAATTAGACAATATGAGGATTAAAAATTTTACTTCACAGCTTTATCTGGTCCTGCAATTTCGTCTCTTAGTTTTTGTAGAAACCTTTAGCTATTTGCTTTATTACCACTTGAAACTTGTGAACTCGGTGATATGCACTCCAAATCTTACCTGACTCTAAGCTAGCAATTTCCTCTAATAACTCATAGTCTGTTTATATATCCTTTACCTAAATTTTCTGAATATCTTCAAGGGAAAACCAGATAAAGTCTCTTTGGTTGATCTTATTAGAGCAAGACCCCATTTTATCTATATATACGGTTTAAGTCTTATTTGATCTTTTTTTAGGAAAAATGTATTAATATAAGTCTTAACCTAATATGCATAATTTATTAAATATCAAACATATTAATGGGCGGGTAAAAGAAAATCTGAACAATCAATGACTTTATTATAGGTTAAAAACTAGGTGCAGGAAAATTTGGCCGAGTCTACTGTGCAATAGAGTCTAAAACTTAAACAATAGTTGCTTTAAAAGTAATAAGCAAAAAGTATGTAATGCAGCATAACATGGAAAAATGTATACGTAGAGAACTGGCAATACACATAAGACTAAATCACCCAAATATAATCAAGCTCTATACCTACTTCTGAGATGAGAAAAGGATCTACCTTGTACTGGAATATGCAGAATGTGATTTGTTTAATTACTATCAACGCAATGAGCTATCAGAGAAGCAAGCTGCTCTATATACATACGATATTGTAAAGGCGTTGTAATATCTTCACTAAAACAACATATACCACAGAGATCTAAAGCCAGAAAATGTCCTTATGGTGAATGGAGTCGCTAAAATATCAGATATGGGATGGGCAGTGCATTCATTACGACAGAACAGGAAAACTTTATGCGGGACTTTAGATTATCTTTGCCCTGAAATGGTAAATGGAATGCAGTATAATGCCTCGGCTGATATTTGAACTATAGGTATCTTTCTATACGATCTTTTACATAGAAATTCTCCATTCCATGGAGAAAGTAAAAATTAGACGTATAATAACATAAAAAGAGGGTAAATTGCCTTCAAGAAAGGATGCAGTAGTGATTATGTCAATCTAGTCAGATAACTTTTGCAATAAAGACCAAGAATGCGTCCAAAGATAGAGGAAATTCTACAGAACCAGTTTTTCAGGCGCTACTTAAATGTTTAATAACTAATTGTCATTTCCTATAACAAATAGACCTTTCTTCTTAGCTTCTTCATCACTTACCATTTAAGAATAGAGGGCTACTGGATTGTAAAGATCCTTAGTTTCCTCAAATTCAGGGGTTTTAGCTATTACCTCATCTTCAGACTTTCTTCTAACTTATAAATAGCTTTTTTTACGATTTTGTCTATGTTTTTCCAGAAGGCCGTCAAATACAAAGTAAGGATGATACCAATAATACAGAGCAGGGGCGTTTAGAAGAACTAATCCCCCAGCTAGTCTTGCTGCCCAATGCACTCTTAGGTTGAAAACCATTTTTATTATAATTTCACTACAAGTCTCTAATAAATTTGCTGATTTGACTGTTAGGGCTGGCACTTAAGTATAGAAGTCCACATAGAAGCAGGAACATAAGAAGCATAAATTTCCAATCAAAAATTTGCTCGCATTCCAATTCTTCCTGTTTTTTTGCAAACTATTACTCTTCTTTTAAACCGATTTCTTAAATGCACTGTAGAAGCAGCCTTTTGTTTAATTTGGAGTCGTTAAATGCTTTAATTATCATATTTCTCTTAGCACCTTCGAATCCTGTAGCTGTATCTGGATTTTCTAGATCAATACCTGCGTTTTATGCTATTATTCTCAGATGCATTGGCGCTGATTTTGGTTGCAGTTGTTGTATTCAGTTCATTTAAGACAGTAGTTCTTATACATGCACTTGCTCATCTATTACTCTATCAAGATTCTTGGCATCATCTTAGTAGTAGCTGTACATTTTAGCGTATTTTTGTCTAAGTCTTTTAATAACATTATGCTCAAACTCTAAGTGATTTGTAGGCATGAGTCCAGAATAAGATTTTACTTGTTTTACAAACCTTTAGAAGAACTCAGTTTCTATTTACTCTAAGATACTTAGACGTTCTTCTGCTAGTTTTAATTAAAGTGTATATGTTTCATTAATACTACAAGCGTCGTAGATATCTCTAATAGCTAATTGTAATTTCATATGAGAGTTTTCAAGGTTTAACACTATGGCTAGTCCTCGCCTTACCATTAAGTCCGGGTTTCCTGGAAACAATTAAAGCATTGTTTTAGAGATTTCATAGGACTCGTGATAGTGTTATAAGTAAAGCATAGTAGTTAAAAGATTTATATACAGTTGTCTTACAGCTGCTATTGCTGCCTATGGTTCATCTTCCTAACATACTATGTGCTGCAAATTAGAATCATTAAATCCTTCCTTTCTATCAACAAATTTTACATACTAAAACAGTCCCAATGCATGTTCATAGCAGAAAAGAGCCTTTTTATAATTTCCCTTTGAAAATTCTCTATTTCCAGCATCTTTCAGCTCAGATGACAGCATTATTTTCGCCAAAGATCCAAGGTTACGCTTATTCACTATGTTTTCATTATGAAACAAAGTGTCCTGAATATGAAGGGGCAGGTTTAGATACATAGAACAGTTTTGAATTGAAATTGATTCTTTGATATCTTTATAAGGGGATAATCTTGGCAAGGGAAAACTAGGCTGTAAGGGATCTAAAGACGGGTCAAGCTTTGAGGGCTTTGGGGATTTTTAAAAGGGGCATTATGGAATGTTTTCTGATTTAAAAGGACATCCTGACATTTTATTGTTTTTTAGTCTGATAACATTGTACTAATATACAAAGATTTTCTTATAGTTCCACTGTATAAGTCATCTTCCAATAAACACTAATCTCTAATACAAAAATGGGAAGCAATTGTCCTTGTATAAACTCAATCGCTTTTGAAGAGATGCAGAAGCACTAAATAGAAACAATACACAAAAAGATTCACCCAATACAGGCCTTACCAAGTTTTGTAAAAATCTAAGCAGTATGACGAGGACACTCAGTTCGAAAGGAGCTTAGAAAGCTTCCTGACTTTTCTAATGAGAACACTCGTCGAACTGAGCGCAACCTGGGTGATTTTTCCTACGGGGACTACAGAATGCCTCATGTACAGTAACGCCCTCCTGTGAAATTTGAAAACGGTGCAGTTTACTAAGGAGAATGAAATGAAGAAGGGAATTTTAGAGAAGGACGCGGAGTACAGATATGGGAAGACGGCTCTAAATATGAGGGATGATGAGCTAGAGACATGGCAAACGGCAGGGGCCGTTTGATACATGGAGACGGCGATGTATACGAAGGGGACTGGGTTGATGACAGGTCTCACGGGTATGGAAAGTACGAGCATTTTAACGGGGCTGTGTATGAGGGAGAGTGGTACTGTGATAAACAGCATGGAAAAGGAATTGAAACATGGCCGGATGGGGCTGTGTATGAAGGAGACTATTTTGAGGGAAGTAAGCATGGGAAAGGGCTGTTTTAGTGGGCCGATGGGAGCTTTTATATGGGGGAGTTTAGAATGAATAGTATTAATGGGTTTGGGGTTTACTAATGGCCGGATAAGAGACAGTATAAGGGATTTTGGAGTAATAATCATATGCATGGGAAAGGAGAGTTTCATTGGCCGGATGGAAGGAGGTTTATTGGAATGTATTATAAAGATTAAAAACATGGGGAAGGGAAGTTTGAGTGGCCTGATGGAAGGAAGCTAGTTGGGAATTGGGAAATGGGAAAACAGAGAGGAGTAGGGACTGTGTTATTAAATAAAATGTAATCGAGCTGTTTAGATAAGCATTTTGTTAGAAATTTATAAACTAAAATTTGTAGAATCTACTTGTATCGTGTCCTAAAGCCCTTAAATGTTGTCTTATCATGAAATTCATAGGAGGAGGCCCACAGAACATAATAAAAGTGTCCTTTGAAGGAGCTGGCAAATTTCTACTTAGCATTTCTTTAGTAACAAATCCACTGCCTTAGTTCCATCCATTTGGAGGATTATCTAAACAATTAAACAATCTCAATTATCCCTTTTATTGCAATTCGTCTAATTACGTCTTTAGTAAAATATCATCTATAGATTTATTTGCATAGACTAAGGATAACTTTGCATTTTCACCTTAAGTACTAGTTATGTACTAAATTATTTAAAAGATTGGAGTAATTCCTGTACCCCCAGCAACAAATCCTAGATTATTTGCTTTAATTATCCTCGATTGTCCCTTCTAGAATAATTCAAACCGGTTTTTTCCTATATAGTGAAGGTTTCCTTTAGGCCCTGATATAGAAATACTATCACCAATTTTTAAGTTATCAACATGCTGAGACATTAGCCCTCCATGCGGAAATTTAGGATGTATATTAGGATAATACACTTTTATAACTAAATCAAAGTATCCTTTTGTATAAATAGTTGAAATTGGAGTATATTTCCTTTTAATTTATTTAGTTACTCCATTATTTTCGGGATCTGGCACTTAAGCATGCAAGATTATATGCTCTCCCAGATTCAGGCCTAGTGGAGTATCTTCCTAATGCATTGCAAACCTAAAGATTTTAGTATCGTGAGAAATTTCTTGTTTTTCTATAAGTTTTACCTAGTATAAAGTTTTCTCACCTTATAAAGGACCTTTTGGAGTTTATAGTTTACTATTTCTTAGCTTTAAGTATATTAATAGAAGAACTAAGGCAATGGGAAGGATGATAAGTAATGATGTTAAATCTAGTACCATTTTTTAATGAACAAAAATCGTTATAGATTTTATGCATGTGGCTTTAATAATTATGCATAAAAGTTACTATATTAGATACACTAATTCCCCTTTTAACTTTAAAATAATTCAACCTGTAAATTAAAACTACCATAATTCTTCCTAATATGCAGTAACAAAATAAATAACTAATATTCTCCTTCATATCTAAAATCAGCATAAAGCTATTCCTACTTAAATACAACAATTCATTTCATCTCATATTAATATTCAAAATGTAAAATGACTTTTTATTCAAAACTTTCCAGCCCGGCGGAGCCAAGCAAAGAGCTAAAAGAGGAGGCTCATTAGATAAAACCACAGAAAAATTTCTAAACCAAACATTTTAACTAAGGAGAAAATCTCGCCGAAACAATTCCTAAATTGGATAAGCAACGCATAGATAATTGTCTTAAACTAATGAAATCGACCCAAGCATATTGCGCAAGTAGAATCAATAATTAAGAGCTTAAATATAGAAGTATGAGAAATAAAACCATAGTAAAGAAAACTCCGACTCAATGGAGTTATAGGATGTCATAAATTAGTACAAAATACTAAAGGAATAGTACAAAAAGGTTGAGAAGGAAATAACTCAGGTACAGGTATCTGGGTAAAAGGAGTAATAAATCACTAGTAATATTTAGCAGTAATCTAAAGAATGCTTAAAATATAAGAAATTGTTTGAAGAAGCGTTTTAATTGCTTAACAATGGCTTTAATATAAGTGATTTTGATAAGCATGTTAAGTAAATTGGTGCTATGAACACTGCTTTGAGTCAGCATTTAAATCAGATGAAAAACCAATTAACCTGAAACAAAGCTCCTAAGTAATTAAAGAGTTTACGCTAAGAAATTCAATAATCTATCAAGCTAAACCAAGTAAGAGCCTTTTAAAATGCATCAATGAATAAATTTATATCAATAAGTAATCAGAACAAGCTATGCTATAATTGTTAACTTCCTTTGAATTAGATGCGCACTAAAAGCATAGAAGAAGTTGCATAGAGGATATAGTTAACTTTGGAGTACTGTGGATTTGATTTTAAGTTCTTTCTTATTTTGATTAATGGGTAAAATAACATGAGTTTATAATAGCTGAAGTATGGAATAAGTTTACTCAACATTAAAAATGTGGATGAAGAACTAGAAAATCTATGGGAGGAGATTAATACTAATAATCAATAGTATTTGAATTCCAGTATAGTTGAAAATGCTATTTTGAGATATAAGCCTATAGGCACTGTCCCGTATGAAATTGCTAGTGTTGGAATACTTTAGATACAAGAAATACTATCTCAGTAAAGAATCGCATTAGAATAAATTTTCCCAAATAGATAATAATTGACTGTATGAGAAATGTAATCAATTTTAGTAAAAGAGCCAGTTCAAATTGATGAGGAGTCATCTTATTTGGTATCAGCTTTTATTTTTAGGTAAGAAAATTCATTAAATAGAGAAGTCATTATTACAAGATTGAGAAACTGTATAAGAGGTGCAAAATTGTCTTAGGATCCTTCACAAATGGAAAATTTGATTTAATTTTTGAGCAAAAACGCTTAGAATATTTTTATTAATTGTAGAATGTAAGATACCTAGAACAGAAATACTATAAGCTTGAGTCAATGGGAAAATATTATTGAGGATTTATAAAACTAAGCTCAGAAAAACAATTTTAAGAATTTCTGCTATTTCTTAACCGGAGATAAAAATTTAGTATGCTATAAAAAAATCCTACAAAATTATATTTCTTAGAATATTAATAACGAAATGTTGTTATAATCACGTTTACACTGTTGTTTATTATCATTTAAGTATAAGATCTGACTTTATCTCTTACTGTTTTACTAATAATTCACTTTTCTTATATATAGAAATATTATATCAAACTTAATTATATTGTTTAATTGTAAGTCAAATATAGATATTTGTATATTCAATGCATAAGAAATCTTCTTGTACTTCTACCTAAAATTTTTAACACAAATTTTAACAAGAATGTCAGTTTTTGGAGTAAAAGAATACTGGTAAACTAAAGTAGGAAGTGAAGAGGAGTTTGATGTAGGATCTCTATGCCTTTACAATCAAACAAGCATAGTGATTGGTAGCTTACAAGGAATTTTAAGAATTTACAATCCCTAATAAGGTAATTTTCGAATCGAGCAAATGCAACTAGAGCAATAGATGAATAGTATTTTGCAAGTATCTTCCGGCAAGTTTACATAACAGTCGGATGAAACTCTAGCAATTCTGCATCCTAGGAGTCTTGGTGTATACTTGGTATAAGATTCCGCTTTAAGACTATGCTTTGAGCACAAATTACAGAGAAATGCGTTTAACTTCACCTATGGCTCATTTGGACAGTACTCGGGACAAGGCCATGACTTTATATGTATTCAATCATCCGACGGTGCCTTAGGTTTCTACGAGTACTAGAACTATGTTTTTGCAGTGTAACTTCCAAATTTCCTAGCTCCTAACAGTATTTTCTACTAGAGGCAGTTTGATTAGTTTATCATAGCAAATAGCAGCATGGAGGTGGAAACTTATAGTTATTCCAAGCTAAGGGAGGCTTATTAAAGGTATTAACAGGGACAGGATGCTAATTTCAGTCCTGATTAAAGAACCAATATAGGGGAGTATGTTCAGGATATACAGTCAGCCTACACTGGAAGCTTTGTGGATTATTATGTACTAGGTGAGCATAGTCTGTTTGGTATAAAGGAGTAAAGTGGACTGAAAATGAGTAAAAAATTAGATTATATTCCTAGCTGCATGGCCATATACAGGCAAGATGGAGTTATTGTTGGCTCTTTTACAGGGCATATGATGATATACAATAGGAATTATTTGATATGGAGCTGTAAACTAAACACTCCTCCAGTATGAATTGGGCTGATTTCATTAGATATACAGGGATTATTGATTAACTGTGGGGAATGCGGAGAATTAGAAATAGATTATCTGGGAACTGCCCCTTTACCTTATAATCTCATATACAAAGCTAAGCAATTAGATTATGCAGCAATTGACTAGGAATTAAGAGCAGTAAACTAACAACTATCAGGATAAACAGTTATACAGGAACCAATTAACTAAATTCAAGTTTCCATACAAAACAATGATTAGATAATAAAGCAACAACACTTAGCAGAAGGATTCTATTAAGACAGTTAAGGAGTTGTAGCATCCAGAGTAACTTTTAACTTTGAGTACCCAGGGACAATATCTAACGTTAATATAGACTTCTAGTGCCCGCTCAATATACAGTGCTTAGAGGCTCCTTATAAAATAGAGTAAATCAGCGGAAACAGCACGTAAAATTTCCATTTTATGACTAATCCTAGTATATGCCCAAGTTCCCTAGAAATCAAGTTATTAATAACATATCTGGAAGGTGAAAGTACTCGAGTCCAAGTGTAAACTTTCTAAGTGACTATTTTACTAATAGGATAAATAGTAAACCCTATAAAAGAAGCAGAATGCAGAATCACTTTAGTATTAATGCAACCAATACCAGGTTTAAGCAATCTTTTCCCGGAATTTGTGCTACAGTCTCCAAATGCAATGTCAATACGATTCTTTAATAAAAGCCACGGAACACTGATCATAGGGAAATCGGGAGATAGAATAAGAATACAAGCATCATCATTTGATGCTTTATGGATGATGTCAGATTTGCTTATATAAAAGGTTGGGGTTGATCTTATAAAGTTCGAGGAGCCACTGCCTTTGCTAGATGTGTATAAGATAATTGAAGACCATTTTAACTGCAGAAAAATAATAAAGGAAAAAGAGTAAAAGTTAGGATAGACGTGTGAGTAGTACACTGCTATATAGAAAAGAATCTTAGTGAGATTTAAGGATAGAAACCCTGCTTAGTTGAATAATTTAGACTATTTACTATAAAGTACACATATGTAGTTATCAAGGATGGCTGATGAAATCGATTTATAGTAGTAGATGTTGACTGATTTATCTGCTAAGTTAAGTGCTGCAATCAATCTGCTGAACTTTTTAATAAAAGCAAGATTTGGATTGACCCAGGAAAACTATAAGATGCTTTAACATATTCTAAGTAGTAATGTTACTCAAGGGGAGTAGGGATGGGAAGAAGTTACAGACGCTGCTGTTGCGTAAGCTCTTAAAACTAGTTTGGCTAAGAATGATAAAGAGAGGTAAATAAAAATACCGTAGTTCACATTTCCGTAGAGTATTGACAAACTCAGAAAGCATATTGAAATACTGTGTGATCGATTGTCAAAGGGAGGAAGGTTAATTAGTTAGTAAAAGGAATTTTATAGTTGTACGTAATACAGTCATTACAAGCTTGAATTAAGTAATCTTTGAACAAAGTAAATAGAATTACAGAGATTTGTGAGTTTATATACTTTAATTTATATACAAATTATGAAAAAGCCAATTATCTAAGAAAATCATTGCCTTGTCTCCGCATTTTTTCGTGATTCTTCATGGTCTTGGAAAGCCTTATCAAAAGTAGGGGCTTTCTGGAGTCTAACAGTGGCCTTTGTCCTCTTCCTAAGATTTCCATTTCTATCAGGCTCTTCAATAGTATTAGTAGTAAAATTTCCAGGAGTGGTGTACCCTAAACTGCAAAGCATTTCAGCTGATCTAACTAAAACAGCAATTGCATCTTCTAAGCCCTGTAATTCAACTACTGAATGCTGAAGGAGTAATTATTTGACTTAATTTACATAGAATGTGTGATAATTCCTATAGCTTACTCTAATTACCTGTTCAGCTGGAAGCTCTTAGTCGGCCATTTAATATTGTAAGATGGAGCGTAATGATTGCAGATAAAAATAATTGTTATTTTACGGTGTGTGGCTATTACAGTAATATTGGGTCTTATTACTATAGAAGTTATTTTAAAGATATTAATAATGATAGACATGATATTAAGTAAATTTAAATTATGCACTACTACCAAGACTTGATAATATTCCTTTGATATTTTGATAATGCTACTCAGTATTTGACATTCTACTGTTGATTTCTTCGAATTATTAATGAAATTCTGATCTAACTATTTATAATATTTAGTCAGCAATACTCTCCTGCATTTGAAATTGATCCAAATGTTACTTAGGCTTTACATTTTATAACTGCTCCTTATAATACTTCAACTAATTTTCAAGCTCTTCAATCTTTTATTTATAATCTTACTCTTACTTATGCGTTTTTTTCAACAATTCTTAGTACTTCAGCTCAACACTTCCTCACTAATCATTTCTATCAACAAAACTGCTCCTTAGCTTTGCCTAAGGATCAGGAGTTTTGGGCTTAAATTTCTATTTATCTATTGTGGTATTGAGTTCCTACAACAAACTAACAGCTTCATCTTATTGCGTAGTGCTAACTTAATCAACCCATTATAAATTTAGTCTATCATTATTAATAGAACTATATCGTTACCTGTTCTATTGAAAAGGCTTAGTAGGCAGTATACTACTCTATTCTTGTATTTTATCATCAAAAAATTTGCTTTATAGAACAGATGCATAAGGCTAATTTTCATCGTTATTGCTTCCCCCGAAGCTACTGAACCCCTCACGCTTAAATGCACTTTAAAACATTGATTTAAATCGACCATGGCTTTCCTTAGTACTAGAGTCCTGGCTTCTGTCTAACGGATTTCGAGACATTTTTAGATTAATTACGTTAGTTATACAGATTGTAAAATGTTTTATTTGCTTTGAAATTCTTAGAAAGTACAACTCTTCTAGAGGGAGAGGATAATCCTTGATAAATGTCAAGTTAAGACTGGGGTCGCATTAATTTAGCAGTTTCTGGTCTTGTAGGGGTTTAGTTTTAAGATTTTAGACTTAAAGTCTTTTTGCAGCCGCGAAGATAATTGAAGTCTTTTAGTCCTGATATCTGTTTAAAGTTTTTGCATGAGGAAGCTCTTTGTCCTTTTTGTAAAAATTTGTATTTTTATCGCTTTTTTAGAGGGATTTGATCTGTTTTGAGATTGTCGCTTGGAGATTGCAGTCGGGAAATTACAGTTTTATAAGTAGATTGGCGCTGGTGACGTGGGAAATTTTTACTCATTACTTATTAAGCTTTGATTGAAATTTTACTATTGGCTTCTTTAGGAAATTACTTTAGTTTTAAGAATAGCTCGTTTGGATTTATCTTTAAAGCTTGTATTTGATGATATTTCTATTCAATTCCTTATACTCTTTGTAAAACTCTCATTCTTCTTTGAATTTACATAAAATATGTTTTGAATTATAATGAGAGTAATTTTATGATAGTTTAAAGGATATATTTTGTAGACTTGTGGTTAAAATGAATTAATTATATATTTATTAAGTTCAAATTCGTAGGCAAAAACGTAGCTAGGATAAAGAACATGTGTAATTTTTTTACGTTTAGTATATCAAGTACCATAATGAGTTAATACTTATAATACTGTATAAATAATTCATTTTTATTAATTTCGTCTAACTGGGATTTTTCTAATCTTAACTTTTGATTATTATACCGGAATCTCTTAATAAATAGTATTCATTATTTATAAAATTATATATATTACAACTATTCTTAACACAATGAACTAATCATTTTACATTATTCCTACGATTTTTCAAAAGTTGTATTTAAACATTTTTATATAAATGGTTCTTATAATAGCACGTAAAACAAAATCTTATGTATACAAATAATCAATTCATAAGATTAACACTCAGACTGAATATTAATGAAATCCATTGCTACACAAAAATATTAACACTATTATAAATAAAATGGGTTGCTGTTCAGTAGTTAAACGCAGTAAAAGTAATAAAAGATTCCTTTCAAGAGAAATGATCTTCTAAGGTGAATAAAATAGCTAATAAATCTATTACAGCTAGGAAGATTAATCTATATATGAAATCCATAACTTTAAAAGAATCATGAAATCATAATTTATATCAACTCATTTAATCCTGCCTGATTGCTGTATCAAACTTTATGATAGAATTTATATCATAATCATTGGAGGAGTAAAACCTAATGGTAAACTAAGCTAAAAGGTTAAAATAATCGATTTATTAACTTAAAAAATATTATCACTAGCCTCAATACCAGTACCTTGTAAACTTGGGTAAATTTCTATATGATAAGAAAAATTCATTTATTCAGGAGGTTTGATGCTAAGGCAAGGCTAAGAGTTCCCATGTCCTACTTTCCTTTATGACTAGAAAAGTAAAAGTTGGAAGAATTATAATAATCAGCTTATCTATAGGAATAATATTACTTAGATTTATTTACCTGGAGTAACTACACTCTAAAATTATTTGATCTTTATAGGGGGAAGAAAACAGTAGAATCCTAATTTATCAATTTTTTAAGTTAATTTACTAACAAAAGAAATCAAGGACTTTTAAAATGGGGTAAAAAGACTAAGACCCTAATGTATTGGAGTAGAAAATCAAAAGATTTTCATATACGGAGGATAAAGCATAAGAACTGGGGAATGAAAAACAAGTCTTTTCTTATATTCTTTGGAGAAATCTGTGGAAAAACTATGCAATATTTAAATTCCTGGAAATAGTCTAAGTCCTTTAATAGAATTCAATAACTACATCGGACTTTTCATAGGTGATTTTGTTGTTAAAATTTAATTTAACGATAGTATAATTTAGCTTTATAAATTCAATGAAAATAAAACAAAATTGTTAAGATATGATACTGATGATTCTATATTCAATAGCTTCATTCAGAAATAGGCTAATGATACAAATCTAAGCTAGATTTATAGTTCTTATCAAGCTGAGGAAAATAATAAAAAACTGTAAGAATGTAATTAATTCCAAATGAATCTAAAGGGATATCTACAAAAGAATAATCTTAATTCTATTAAGCAATTTAATATCTAAAAAAAGTCTAGTTAACTTTAAAATGAATATTAGAGTGCTTAAAATTAGCTAATTAATAAGCAAGTCTCAAATCAAGATAATAGTATATAGGCTAATTACTAACAATGATCTCCTATTAATTCCTTCGAAAGTAATTAAAATGCTTCAATTTAGAAAACAACAGAAAGATATTTTAATTAGAAGGATAGCTTAATAGAAAAAGCAAACTTGTATAATTTTAAGCAAGCAGTGTCAAATTTAGTACCTAAAAGTATGTTTTAAAGAAAGAAACTAAATTAATCACATATCAAATCCAGCATTATAGAAGATTATTTTACTATACAAAAGTTAGAAGATTAAATAAATATTGAATCTGCTCTAGACTTAGATTAATATGAGAACAGTTAAAAGGGAGATGAATAATTACCTTAATAATCTTCAACAAATGAAAGTAAATAATTTAAAAGCCATAGAAAAAGCTAGAGTATGATATTATAGCCATCTTAAGAACAAAGCAGTTAAGAATAACTCAATGAAATAAATACGAGTTAATAAATCCCTGTGCAAGCAGTGTAACAGTATATAAAATATCTAAAATGATATTGTAATATTAATATACTAAAGTAATTTAATGAGGTTGAAATACTCCCATTGCTTAACTTTAATTAGATTTACGAACTTCTTGATAAGGTTATTCCAATTAATACTTAGACAACCTTCACTCAAATGGAAATTTTATTAGGAAATATCCACAATATATTATAAACTAAGCCTATCATTCAATAGAGAAGAAATGTATTTTGGCAACAATTTAAATTCAAGAATCAATACAATAAGTCTGAAGCAGTCAGGATATTTACTTATATCCTTTTCTATTACTTTAGTTTAATATAAAATGTTTAAGCAAATTAATAAGGAGTATGAAGATAAGCGAAAGAATATAAAGCAATAAATCTCAGACTTAAAGTAAAAACTGAATAAACCCCAAATGACTTCTTATCTGATAAATTCAATAAATCAGGATGTATAAAAAATACATAGTAATCAAAGGATAATTGAAAGTGAATCGATCATACTTAAAGAATAAACTACTAGATTGAAAGATAGCACACACAAGTGAATTACTCTATATGATAATCTTAATCAGACGTTGAAATAGGTTGGAGATTTAGGAAACTTATCGGAGGTAATAGAAAAAGAGTTAGAGTTATTATCAAATAGGATTCCTGAAATATTAAGAGATAGGTAGTAGTTATTTTTAAAATTATGTTGTTATATGATATATACTGAATTTATACTTAGAATGCTGCATTACCTATTTTAGTATTACTCTTTAATAATATAGTAATAAGATCTATATAAGCTCTTCTTATTATGGCACTAGATAGAATAACACAAATAGTTATAAACAAGATTATAAGTTCAATTAGAGTAAAACAACACTTATCTTCAATACACAATTATCAAGTAATATAACTTATTATCACATAACCTCAATTCTCTAAAGCTCACAGTGATTGTTTGCAAAACGCATTCTACCATATCTTTAATAAACCATTAAAATAGTTATGTCAAAATTTAATCGTCCAAGAGCAGTGATGTGTCATATATGTGGAAGGGAGTTTGGAACAGCAAGTATTAGTATACACATTCCCTAATGTGAGAAAAAGTGGATAGACCAAGAAAACTTAAAACCCAGAAGTGAGAGAAGACCAGTACCTAAAGCATAAGCATAACTAAAGGGAACATCTGCAGATCAACTTGATGAATATAATAAGTAGATGGGAGAAGTTTTTGAGCAACAAGCTATGGAAGAATGTCCCAATTGTGCAAGGACATTCTTATCAGATAGATTACCAGTACATTTAAGGAGCTGTAGGCCTGATAGAGTGCTTAATCCTCTAAAAAAGAACGGAGAAGTGCAAAAACCTTCTGGGTAAGTTTAAAAGAAGTAGATGGCAAAAACAGCAAGACCATCTGCTCCTAAAGAAAAAATTATATAAAGACCAAGAGCAGTGATGTGTCATATATGTGGAAGAGAATTCGGAACAGCAAGTATCAGTATACACATTCCCTAATGTGAGAAAAAGTGGATAGACCAAGAAAACTTAAAACCCAGAAGTGAAAGGAGACCAGTACCTAAAGCATAAGCATAACTAAAGGGAACATCTGCAGATTAACTTGATGAATATAATAAGTAGATGGGAGAAGTGTTTGAGCAACAAGCTATGGAAGAATGTCCCAATTGTGCAAGGACATTCTTATCAGACAGATTACCAGTACATTTAAGGAGTTGTAGGCCTGATAGAGTGCTTAATCCTCTAAAAAAGAATGGAGAAGTACAAAAACCTTCTGGGTAAGCACCAGCCTAAAGTTAGCAAATGGCAAAAACAGCAAGACCATCTGCTCCTAAAGAAAAAATTATATAAAGACCAAGAGCAGTGATGTGTCATATATGTGGAAGAGAATTCGGAACAGCA